>NDXZ01045498.1:0-14378 GCA_003055125.1 Paykullia maculata | reverse complement strand
TTTTTTTTTTTTTTTATTCAAAAATTGTTATATATATGTGTAAGACATGTCTTTTGGAGAATTTTAAAGAAAAAAATTTTCGATTTTTAAGCAAAAAAATGTTTTTTTTCGAGATTTAAACAAAAAATAAATTTAATTTTGTTTTTTTTTAACACAAATATGATTATATTGGGAAAAAAGCAAAAAAAATGTTTGTGTATTTTAACAAAAATTTACTAATATACACACATAGAGAACGTAGTGAAGGGTATATAAGATTCGGTATAGCCGAATATAGCGCTCTTACTAGTTTTAAATAAATTTAACTTAACATTTAACTAGGATTTTCTTAAAAAACATTTACACAAAGAAATTTTTTATTTAAGAATCATACTAATAAACAAATTTTTTTTACCAATAATAATTTATTAAATTAAAAATAATTTTTTTGTATTTTTAATTATTTTTTACATGAAAAAAATTATCGATAAAGTTGATTTCCCATCGAGAATTTAGTGATAATGATAAACAAATTTTTTTTAAATGAAATTCATCGTTATCAAAAAATTTTCAATGAAAAATTTATTGGCGATTAAAAAAATTTTCAAACAATTTTTTTTTAAGAAATATTAATTTCTGTTGCGTGCGTCACGATTTGAGTTCTTCCAAAAATTGCAATTGTTATTGGATTAACGGGGTTAGGAAATTCCGGAGTTAAAAAAAATACACTCAGGTATACAAAAATACTTTCATGCATTTCTATTGGAAGCTCAGTTTCGCATTTGTCCTATGTTCCCATCTAACTTTGGCAACTTTTTAAAAAAAGTGTGTTGTGACGAAGCTAATGAAGTTTGTATGGCGAAGTAATAAAAACATGCATCTTCATATTTTTCAATATCTCGAAAACTAGTAGAGACACCATTCTGAAAATATCAGGGTACTTAGACCATGTACATAGCCTTTTGTATAAAAGTTATTAAAAATTTTGGAGATATATTCTTTCTTAATAATTAAAAAAAAAAATTTTTTTTAATTTTTTATTAATTACAAAAAAAAAAAAAAATTTGTTTAATTAAATTTATTAACTCTTGACATCTTGCCAACTGTAATCAAAAAGAATTATTTTAAAATTTTAAACTTAACAAAAATTATGACCTTTTAAATGAAGGCTCTACCGCAATATTTTCAATAATTCAAAGCTACAAGGTTGCCATTTCAATATAAACGTGCATTATTCATAAATTTACAAGTTTTTATTAAAATCGGAAACTATTTAGTACAAATAACATGAAATTACTCAAGTGAAAAAAAGGTGACGTGCGTAACGTAGCATGCGTAACAATGGGTTCACGGCTGTTAATAAAAAACTACAAATTTTTTTCCTCCAATTAAGTTGTTTTAGATTTCTCTTATACTCATCTTTCTTAAAGGATTTAGGTTTTTTGTGCTTTATTATGCAAAATTCGCTAAAAATTACGAAAACACACTTCAACTTAAAAATTGCGTCTACTTTTTGTGACGTGCGTCACGAAACTTTGTAATCAATTATTCACAAAAACTACCTACATGCTACAAAATTATGTTTTATTCCTTTCGAAAGTACAAATAAAATCCTACTAAACACTACGTAAAAGTTAAAGGTATCTCTTTTGAAAGACCAAAAGCGAAAGACAAGAACGTGGTTAGGGACAAGAATATATGACAGAAAGATCTTAACAGCTAGTGGACTTCGTTCTCACTCACCAAGAAAAAAAAAAAAAGGTATGAAGTAGTTAAAAGGGAGACATCCCAGTTGCTAATAATATAAAATTGTGAGTAAAATAGATGATATTTACATACAACAGCGTAGTACCGATCAAAGAGTGCTGAAGATGAAATCGTAGCTGGTTTTGAAAATACATTACACTTGGCTAGTGTCGTACTCGATTTTTAATAATATTCTTAACAATAATCACATGAACTAAAAAGCCTGACAATACTAATTAAAACATCTACCAAAACATTTTTATATTTTAATCTTAAAACGTGTTCGAATGTAGCGTGCGTTACGCAGGATTAGCCATATAGATATGGATTAGCCCAAAAATGTTTGAAGAAATTTATCGATAAAAGTTTTTCTGTAAAAAATTTATTAATTACAATATTTTTTGTAAGTAAAGTGATCAAAATCCAAGCTTTTCAAAAAAAAATATCAACAGAAAATTTATCGATTAAAAATGTTTTTTTTACGTAATAGTGTTCGATAACAAATCCTTTTTAGCCAAAGTCAAACGATAACTATAATATTTCTACAGAAACTTTATTAAAGCAAATATTTTTATGGAGAAATTTTTATAACCAAAATAGTCCAAAAGTTTTTTATATATAAAAGTTTTGATGCTGGAATTTCTTTAAAAAATTGTTGTTAGTTTAAATCCTATTTGTATTAACTTGTAGACGATGTTTGTCATCAACTTTGATTTTCTATAAAACATGTCTCAAAAAGTTTTATCTTTGTATGGAATATTTACTGATATCCTTGTTTTGCTTTTAAAATATAATCAATATTTTTGTAAATTTTTTATTAAAACTTTGGCTAAAACTTTGGTTCTTTGTACGAAAATTTATCTCTTGCTTGGTTTTTTGAATATAAAATTTTTAGATAGCTTTAAATTTAAAAAAAAAATATGAAAATCTTTAGTTGTCTTTAAAAATAAAATATTGGTATTAAGTATGTATATAAAAGTTCACTAAAATATTCTTTATATTAATTATTTACTTTAATTACTTGTAGAAACTTTAATATAACTTTTATAATTTTCAACTAAAATCTTCCGATCATTTTTATTTTGTATAGACTATTTATCTAAACAAATATTTTCTCAATATTTCCACTTAACAAGAATTTAATAAAATCAAAATTCAGCAAAATTTATTTTTATATGTTTATCTTAAATTTAATCTATACGACAATTTAAAATATTTCACTGTTTTTTTTCAGCTGTAACTTTTATGCAATTTTTTTTAACTTTGTTGATTAGGCTTTTGGGTCAAAACTTTGTCCTTCTCTTTAAGAGCAACAATTTAATGTACGTCAGTGTGTTTGTAGCAGAGTTTTTAATTTCTTTTTTTATTTCAGCAACTTTCAAGAGTTAAAGAGATCAATAAAGCAAAATCAAATGTTACCACAACAACATTTAACAAGCACTCATACACATACACTTAAAATGCTCTCATACACTTACACATATTTATACATACATACATGTGTACATAGATATCCAATACAGTCTCATACATATGTATGTATGTATATAAATGCTCATCTAGCAAAGTGAAATACTAAGCCATACTAGAAAAATTGTATAAATTTTTTTTGAGAGAGTTTTTATCCTTTTACCAGGATAAATGTTTATATAAAAAGTTAAATGAACAACTTTTTTCAATAAGTTTTATTTAACTTTTTTTTTGTACTCGAAAAGCTTTTAATAAAAAAGTTTCAAAAATACGATATTTTAGCTTCGTTTTTTGTTTCTTTTTCTTGTGATTGGGTAGAATTTTGTTGCTATAACAGTAGTTTTTCAAGGATTAGCTTTTATTATTATTATTTTTATATTTTTTTTTTGTGGCTACTGTTGTTGATGTTAGTGGTAGTGCTTCAGTTTAGTAAATATTTTGATAAAATTTAATTAAATATAAAGTTGCTAAAAGAGACCAGACCAGACCAGGGGTGGAAAGGGAAGTGGTGATGTGATTAAATCGTGCTTATTACACACATACACATGCACACGCACATATCACGAGTGGGTCAGTTTTGGCTTCAATAGACCATTTCCATACGTGCTTAACTTCATAATATGAATTTTAGTTCAACTTACCTTCATAAACTGTTAGTGTAGCATCTGCTGATACAGCATCTCCTACACCATTCTCTGCTACGCACTCATAGGGAGCATCATCACGTCCAGCACGTACCGGCTCAATGCGTAATATTGAAACACCACCGGGTTGTTCCAGCACAGTATAACGTGATTGGGTTCCTAGCGGATGGAAAAATATAAAAAAGAAATTAAAAGAAATTGTACAGTCAAACACAGAGACAATAATGCAAAATATATTTATAAAAAGAAACATTAAGCTTCAAACAAAGATAAATTATTAAAGATAATGATGATTAAATTAAAAAAACACTCCACTGAAGAAAGAAGTAAAAGGTAACATTTTATGATTCTAATTTACTACAGGAAATTGAATGCTAAATTTGATTTTTTTATAACAAAAAATTGTCAATGAAAATTGTTTTACATGAAAAGTTATTGCGAACCGTAGTTTTCCTTAACTTTGATTTTCTATAAATATATGGATAGTTTTTCTCTTAGAAATAATCGATAAATTTTTTCTTCAATCCAGATATCTATAGCTTTCATATTCTATAAAAGACTTTTCGATAACTTGGATTTTTTTGAAATGTAAACACTTGAATTTTAAAAGGCAGTTATCGATACCTTAAAATAAATTAAAACTTTTTTTTTCAAATCTAACAACTTGAAATTTTGGATTAAAATATTATTGATAAATTTGATTTTCTTTGGCTTAGTTATCCATAATTACATATACACATATTATCGAAAACTTTGCCTTTTTATAAAGTTATCGATAGTTCAAAGTTTATATAATAAAACGTTTACTAAATATGAATATTTATTTAAAGGAAAGTTGTTACTTTTTTTGATTTTATAATGATTTATTATTGACTTTAAATATTTTAAGGGAATATTAATCTATAAATTCAATTTCTTATATAAAAGTTATCGATGATTTTTTTTTCGCAATTTCAAATTTAAAAAAAAAATACCCGCTATTAAATTGTAAACAAACTAAAAAATTATTAAACAATTTTTTGAAATTTTGTAGCCTTCTTTGATTACTTATTTTTATTAATATCTATTTTCTACTTTTAAGCTGTAACAGAATTGCAACTTACCAGAAACTTTTTTGCCATTTTTTCGCCAAACTATTGACGGTGGTGGATCTCCTCTAGCTGCACAATAAAATGTTGCCACTCCTCCCACACGAACGCCTTGATTTTGGGGCTTCTTAATGATCTCCGGTGGATCTAAATAAATGAGAAAAACAAAAAAGAGAATTTAATAAAAATAACTTAAAATAAAGAGAATTTTAAGATACTAAAGCTTAAAGCTTTAATCAAAAATTGTTTGAATTTGTTTTTCTAGGTCTTTTTTTCATGTTTTAAAAATAAACACTTCCTTCGTTAACAAATTTTATTTTGTTGTGATTTTCTAAAAAAAAAAAAATTAAAATGAGATCTGAAAACAACAGTCCGTACGATTACTATGGTCGAAGGGTTTGCCATTACTTTACCACGATTGTTCTTTTTTGTTTTGCCCACACATGCCGAATTACTGCAGTATTGGCCATTGTTGCGTTGTAAATTGTTGATTCGTGACAAATTCTGAAAATTACATATTCCTTAACCATGTTTTTTTTTTGTACAGTTTTCCCTTCTATTTCATTTATTATGTTTTATTTTTCATATTGATTTCTGATACTTTGAAGGTAAAGTGGGGAAGATATTTCTTTTTTACTGGAGGTGCTTTAAGTTGTACATGTTTTCTAGCGTCCATGTGATACATGAGCCATGCATGTTGACTTTGTATTTGCTTTATTTTTTATGAAACATATTAGTAGTTTTTCTACTGTATTCGATTTAAAAGTTCTGTAAAAAACTATAGAAATTTGTCTTTTTTTCTCTTAAGTCTATTTGCCAAGTACTATGACACGAATGTATCATAAAAGTGTCACGTAAAGCAAAGAATTTGCTTAAAAAAATATTTTATCCTCCTTAAATGTTTGCATAAAGTATTGCATATATAAAAGGGGAAAATAAGGAGAGAGACAGTAATAAGACATTGAGTTGAAAAAAGAGCTCTTTAAAGTAAATTAAATTTTTTTAATTTGTTACTAGAAATTAAAGGAAGTTTTTTTTAATAATTATTTTGTATTAAATTTCGGCAAAGACACTGTAAAAACTGTAACTTTTTATTAATCTAAAGCTGTAAAATCAACAAAATTGTAGAGGTTTTGTCTCAGGTTAAGTTCAGTCAGTCTTGGCATGATTTGCTTAGGTTTTGTATAATTTATAGCAATATTTATAATTTTCATAAATATAATATAATGCAGTAAATTCTATTTAAAATTTAGTTGAGGTTAGTTTTTCAATTTAATTTTTTTTACTATCAATTTCTAAAATATTTTATTTTACATTTCTACCGGCTTTTTATAACTCTTTATAAAACTTACGTGTTAAATATTGTATATAAGGAAAATCCGAAAAATTCGCATCTGCAACAATTTCAGGAACATATTATAATTTTTGTTTGATTTGCTTTGTTATTATTTATTTCAAATTAGTAATTTATAAAGGTATTTAGTTATAAAAATTATTTTTTCAGTTTATTGTTTGATTTTTTATGGGTTTTTTTTTTAGTTAATTGTTTTAAAACTTAGATTTGTTTTTAATTTTTTACTATTTTTTTTTTATTATTTGCACATTTTAATGTCCCCATTATAAATGTTTATAGTTTAGTTTTTTATTTCATAGTTTTCATTTAATATTCTTTAAAATACTCTTATTAACTAACTTATTTTACCATAAATAAATCTAAAGCTAATTTTTTTATAAAGTTATATTTTTTCTGATTTCGGGGAAACCTTTTCCTTATAATATTTTTTAAAACATTGAAATAATTTATATAGTCAAAATTTATATTCATTAAAAGTGATTCCTTCATAGACTGTATTAAAATAATGTAATAATAATTATTTAAGCAGTTAGTAAAGCATCTATCGCTTGGCTTGGAATTTAGTTTTTTAAAGACTCTACTTTTTACACGAAACTTTTAATAAAATCGTCTGCTTAGGCACTGTAAACTCGTGCAAAAAAATCATCATAAAACTTTTGATTACACAGTAATATGGTCTGTTCCAATAAAGAATATAAAACTGTGCATATACTTAAATATATAAAATAATTTCGATAAGAATTACATACCAGGCCCTAAAAGTATACTTCACAATTTTAATACATATATTAAGTTATTTAAAAGGAATTTTATAATTATATTCATATTTTGCTGTCTCTATTAAATAAAACTTTTTACATATTAACAACATATTTTTTTAAATGTAAGGTAGCGATACTATCACTATATACTGCAAGACAAACAACACACAAGCACATAAGTTCTGTAGAGTGGTCGAATGTATAAAAACTGTGTGTTTACATTAAATATAAAAAATGCGTGAGAACTTACGCCAAATAATAACCACACGTATAGAATATCACATTACTGTAGTTTGTTCTACTGAATGTCTGGATTAACTTAAAGAGGCACAATTATAAACATAACTTGACAACACGAAGCAGTACTGCTTGTTTACAATATGTAGTGCGGTGTCAGCAGATTTCATAGTACTTCCACAATATTGTTTAACCAGTAGCTATGTTTAACTACAAACATATGTAAATCTAATTCTAGAATAAGTACTTACCAACACTGTGGAATTACTAGATAACTTTCAAGCTTCTCAAACTAAGTATATAAGACAATAGCTTTAAGATTTAAGATTAAGTTTTGATTGTTCTATCTAGCGGAGTACATCAGACAAACAACTTATAGTTGAGCTAACATTGAGTGGCTTCTAATAAAAACTAAAAATTTGTTAAATTTAATTATAAAAATATCTACAGTAATAAAACGCTAAAACTAACATATAACACTTTATGTGCAAATAAAACCCCAAAAGTTTACCTCACAATTTAAGTATTAGATACACAAGTATTCAAATATATTTCAAAGTACAGACAAACCTCGATTTTCCGAGCCTGTAGTAACCGGCTACATCTATTAACCGGCATGCGCCTCGCTTTGTTTTATAATATTTCTAATCCGTGCTTTTACTTTTATTATTCGTGCCTTGTCTTTATACCTTTATTAACCGTGCTTTAACTCTATTATCCGTTCAACAAACATATGTTTTTTTTAACTATTATAAACAACAACATATGTAATTCTAATCTGGTGGTTCCCATTTTTTTTTTATTAAGTGAACCTTTTTTTTATTCCTTTTTTTCTTTTTTCATTATACAAATAATATTTGATTCTTGTGATGGTTCCCACAAATAGTAAATCGTCAAAAAGAGCAAGAAAAGTTCTTTCCATTAAAAAAAAATTGCTTTAATTTATAGCTATTGCAGAAACATATAGGTATGTATGATTCCTGTCTGAAAAATTTGGTGTCGGAAAGCAAACTGATCGCGATTTAATAAAAAAAAAACAAACAAAACATTTTGGAATTTGGTTCCAAAAGTTTAAAGTTTTTATAAAAATGTTATGTACTTTTTGTGTTTTTTCGATCATCCGTGCTAAGCCAGGTCCCGTGCTACCCGGATAATTAAAGCTAGGTAGACACGATGGTCAGATCTTACAATATTGTAAGAAAATGTTGCTACAAAAGTCTTACAGTCCTGTGAACTGACAATTTTTGTCTCAAAACGTTGTGAGAGAAAGCATTGTCAGACGATCACCTGACAATAATGTTGTCAGATATCTGACAATCGTATGAACACCCTTTGTTGCCATTGTCACACCATAGCCAGACGTTGTTAGATCATTTTATAGTATTGTCAGATTTGCGAACTTTACTACATCTGACAATGGCGTCATTTTCAGAAACATTTTAGCATTTTAGTGATGTCAGATGTACATATGAAATTTACAGCGAAGGGATAAATTGCAATAATTAAATGATATAACATTTAAAATTAGATAAATGTATTGGAAGATGAACTCCGTAATTTATATTTTATTAAAAGCAATTAAAAATTGAAAACTAGGCTTTAAACTTATCCCAAAAATTATTTTAAAAGTTAAGGTTTTATTTTTAAAAAATTGTCTTATATTTTATTAAAAGATTCTATATGAATTATATGTTTATTTTTCATATATATCATATACTTATATACATACATACATACATCTGTATATTGAATAACACTCACAATTTAATTTTTAAACGAAAATATCAAACTTGTTTTTAATTCCAGATTACTTTTTTTTAATAAATGAAATTTTTAAGTAGTTTTAAATATAAGCTTTTTACGTACATATACAGCTTTAACAAATTAGTAGGGATCTAAAAAAAAATCATCTGGCATCATTGCAAAAACAACTGTTGAAGTTTTGCAAAAATTATATAGTGAAAAAGGTAAAAAAAATATAATCTTGTGTTAATTGAATTTTTTTTTTGTGTGTGAGTTATGTTTGAAGAACATGTGGAAGACGAGGGCAACCCTCACGACACGTCTTTCCACGTCGTGTACAGTCATCTGAAAACCGTGAGAACTAACAATTTTTCGTCTGACCATATTGTCAGATAAAGTTATTGTCAGATTATTTTCTGACAACGAAATTGTCAGTTTCTCTTACAACCGTGTTAACTGTCAATTAACCATGTGGAGGAAATTTTTTAATCTCAGTACATTGTTAGCACATTTCCAGGACTGACAATATTGTTAAATCTAACCATCGTGTGTACCTAGCTTAAAGATCAACTGTAATTTAAATATAATAAATTTATGTATGTATTTTTTCTACTTGTTTGAAATTATAATTTAAGGTTTTTTAGACGAAACTATTTTTATGAAGTTAAAATTCTTTGATAAATTGTTAATGTAAATTTTTTTTATACGTAATTAATTGTTTGTTTACAAGGTTCGCCTAAAATTAATATTTAATTTAAATATATTTGTATGTTTTTATGTTTCAAGTTTACCGCAAGATTGCATTAAAAATAGTTTTTTTGACGAATTTAATTAAAATTTTATTTAATAGTCATAGTTAGACTTTAAACAAAACAGCATTTAAATTTTTAACAAATGGAACAGAGTTTTGCGGCGAGAAGCTACAAATTTAAAGAATTGATTGTTACCCAAGTATAAAATTCTCCTTTAAGGATATGTATAATGCAAGCTATATGGCATAATTTTAGCAGTTGGTTTATATTAGGGCTTCCAAAACCTTTGAAATATAAAATAATAATTACGGCATTGTGTATATCAATTTAAAATTATATTGTATTTTGAAATTTCTTTAAAAAGGAAACCAAATTATATACATTTGTTTATATTTTTTTACATTAATACACTTTTTTTATAGACAGAGGAAAACATATCAATTTTCATTTTTGATTTCAATATGATAATTATGATGGATAAAAAGAAATACATAGAAAAAAGTTCAATACAAAGCAAAAAAAAAAGAAAAGGACTCCTGATATCAAAAGAAAAAAAATTTAATATATACACAATATCTTCCAGAGGCGAAATAAAGAAAAAAAAAGATCCAAAGAAGAAAGAAATTACTATAACAAGACGTTGGAGGATATGATGACAATGATTTGATTTGAAAAATATGGTACTTAAAATGATACTTGACAGTTAGAGGGGAAAAATTATAGATGGAAATTCATATATGTGGTAGCAGACAAAAAAAAAAAAGACAAGTTCAAAGACGTGATGTTAAAAACAAGAAAAATATTATTGAAAAAATAAAACGAATTTCAAGAGACCTACACCAACGATTTTCTTCACCTAAAACTATGAAAAACTTGTTCAATGAGAACAAAAATTTTTCGCGGCCTCCCTGAATCTTTTTTAAAGAATTTTTATTAAGTTTCTTAGACGACAAATTTATTTGTCGCTAATTATATGAATCTTGATAAAACACCCACAACAACTTTTTAGTTGTCAAGTTGGCCACTAAATTTGTAATACGTCTCTGAAAGTATGCTTCCATTCGTTGACAAGATTACTGTTAAGGATTTGTCATAAGTTTTTTTTTTTGAAACAAGTCTACTAAGACGTATAAAAACATCTTAACTTGTTAAGTACTTTGCATTTCCATACATAAATATATTCTAAGAATGTTAAGATCAAATAGTATTAAAACAAAAAAATATCTTTATGTTTAGAATTATGCAAATTATTTTATATTTAAGAGTAAAGAAAAACTTAATTTTTATTCTACACTGTATGTCTTACAATGTAAAAAGAAAAAAGTAAAACAATTAAAGCGAATTAAACAATTTATTAAAAATTTGAATTTAAAAATATATATAAAATTTAGATCTAGAAAATATACTTCATATTTAAAGTATGCAGCATTTCTTTACTTCTCTCCCTTTTTTTTACCAAAACAATTGTAAAATGTTAAAAAACTTTTATATCTTGCTCTGAAAGTTTTTAACCTTGACAAAAGGTCAATACCTTTTATCATAGCATCAATAAGCTGATGAATAGGCAAAATTCGAATTCCTCAAACATTTACTGCTCAGTTTTAATATCCACAGTTAATAAAATGTAATTATCAATAATAAAAAATAGTTATGTAAAAAAAGCTTTTAAAAGAAACAATATTTAAAATATATTATCCTTTTAGAACATGTTTATAAAGTAGTTAAAGCAACAAAATTAAAAAAAAAAATTACCTTTTCTTTTAAACACTTTGAACTTGCCAGCCATTGAACTTTTCTCAAAGCATCTTCAAGCCGTTAAGTAAGCAATACCTTTATGTGTTAAAAATTCTTTCTTTAGCTTTTAAAAAGAATTTAGCTAGCAATAGGCATAAAGCAGAATGTATATGGCGAAATAATAAAGAAAGGTTAAAATATTTTTTGTAAAAAAACCTGCCTTAATGAAGGCAAAAATTTTTAAAATAAAAAAAAAACACATTTAAGGCTCCACAAACGTGACATCAAAAAAGAAATTGCAATAAAATTTAATTTATCTTAAATATTGAAACCTTTTTTTCATTTGGAATAAAATGTATTGATTTCCTTAGAGTAGTTCCTAAAAGTATGCAATATATTTCATTTATCCTTTTCTGCTAAAAACGATTTTCCTTAAAATTTATTTTTCAAAAAACTGTTTAATTTAAAGAAAAAAAATCACGTCATTTTTTTAAAAAAAATTTAACAATCTAAGGAAAATTCTGTTTTTGTTTTTTTTTTTAATATTCTGAAACTTAAATATTTATCTGTAATATTTGTAACAACTATAAAGTAATTTTGTTCTTTGTAAAAAAAATCATGAATTTTTTTTCTTTTTTTATAAATATATTTTATTGCTGGCTGCTCTGCGCCTTAGCTTTCTGCTCTACATAAATCTTGGCAAAAAAAAACTCTAATGAAAACTAAAGAAAAATTTGTGTAAAAATGTGAATCAGAAAAACTCACTAAATCTTTTAGATTCGTTAGTTTTTTATAACGACTTTTACTTCTATAGCACAATTTTTTCAACGTGTTTTTTTGTCCTTAAAAAAAATTTACATTTAACGAAAAAAAGTTGTGAAAAAGAAAAAAAATTAAATCAAATAGAAATAAGCGAATCTACTAAAGCATACTTTAGCGAAGAACATAACGTAGCATGATGTGTTTTTTTTTGTATTTATTTTCCTTTTTACTTCGTCAAACAAAAATATGAAAATTTTTTAAAGCTGTGATAATATGTAAATGTAGTTTTGATAGAAATTTATTTATATTTATCTAAACACACACACTCACTAAGTCATATTTTGCGCCAATACCATGATCATATATATGGTTGCGAGAATCATTATATGATTGTCCAAACTATAAACTTGGTTACGGATAATCATATACAATGTTAAAATGATAAATTTTGAATCATGTGCATGACGAGAGGTTAAGACTTTTTCAAAATCATGTGCGTATGAGTAATATTTAATTGCTTATCAAAAAAGAAGAATACGCACCCGTCTACGTATAGTTTAAATAACCAAGACACAGATTGTAAAGTGCCAAAAATGGTGATTTTTTGAAATGTTTGTATGGAGAACCACCCTGGGGTGGTTCCAGGGGATGTGCCACGGACATAGGTGAGTCGGCCCTCCAAAATTAGTGGGGGTCGGTCATACATTTTGACTTGATTGAGGCACACTAAATGGCTCAAAGTGTGATTTTTTAAAATTTGACCCTTCGGATCAAAAGTCGGGACATCAAGATACATTTTAGAGGTATGGTTCCTTCGGCAAACTTTCTTATTTTGATCCCTAGAATACAATTTTCCTTGTAATTTGAGCGATTTTTTTGCCTCCATACAAATCGACCCGCCCTAATATACATACCTTAGAATATATGATAACCATAATCAAAGAGCATCATATATATGATTATAGTTTATAGTTTGGACAATCATATCATATTCTCGCAGTAATCATAGAATTTTAAAATTGTCTGTGATCATATTACCGCAATCATACTCAACCATATTTTTTTTTGCGTGTAGAAGAACGAAATTCGGGAGAAATATTCTTCATGTTTCTAATTTTTAACTTTAAGAAAACGGTTGAATTGCACCAATGCAATCAATTAAAAGGTTATAATTATTCAGTCAACTTTAAGATAATTTATATAAAAAACATAAGGGTTCATAAAAATGTGTGTTTTAAATTCCATTGAAGTATATTCAAAATTGCAACCTGTATTTAAATTCAGAGGACAAGCGGACATCCGGTGATCGTTTATTAGATTCAGTAGGTAAAATTTCACAAAAAATGTATGTTATATTTGACTACAATAAAAGCTTAAAATCACAATAGGTGCCAACCAGCATCCCTTTTGTTTAATTTAAAATTTAGCATGACGTAAATATGCAAAAATTACAAAAGTTGACAGAATTAAAGATTGACCTGATCACTGTTTTCCGATATATGGTAATGACGACAAACTTGTTTTGTACGTGCTGTTTACTGTTGGTCTTTTTTGCTTTGTGTTTGCTACGTAAGGTCAGGGAATATCGCAGTATGGCTTCTATTAAAAGATACGTGTGATTTTGGCTGTTTAAAATGCGGGCCCTTGCTGAACGTGGAGGGATCAAATGCTTTTACTGTGCGGGAATGGGAATTTTAAAATAATTTTCAAGCTTTTTGCGCACATTTTCCATTTCTCCTTCGGTTGGAATGAATTTAAAGCGCTCACTATTAACTCTCTTTTCATTCGGTTTTCTTAACATTAAATAAATGATTAGATAAATATAATATGGTCAACCATTCCAGATCGTGTTCATCTTCATCTGTGTGATTTTCTGAATTTATGTCAAGAATTTGCAAAAACTTTCGTTACGGCAAACATTTGTTTAAAGCCTATTTGAGCTTTATATCAACACCGTCAATTGGCACATCGTTGTTTAATTTTATTAACTTCATAAGCAGCGTCTAAATGTTGCAAGATAGCTGCAAACTTACAATGCAAATGTACTGAGGCTGCAATATATTCAGCATATCGTCCCATAACCGCGGAAATAGCTTGAGCGACAGCAA
>NDXZ01045489.1:0-11004 GCA_003055125.1 Paykullia maculata | reverse complement strand
TATAGTTTGTGGGATCATATTATGATTAGGTGGAGTCATATTATGATTTGGTGGAATCATATTTTGATCATTGAAAATAACAGTTATGATAATATATGATCATAATATGGTTATAGAAAAGCATTGTTATGATTAAAACTGATCATTACATAGTTTAGCTACAATCATATAATCCAATCATAGTATGATGCCCTTCGATTATGATCACCACAACCATGTTTTTTCTTTGCGTGTACAATACTCCTTTTAAATACTTTAACAGAGCATTAAACATCCTAATTTTATCCAGTAGGGAACGGTGTAGAGGAAATCTGGGGGTGATTTGAAATGAATAAAGTCTTTTTTATGCTAAGGATTGAAGGAGGGGCTTGTATGTTGATACATGGCAGGAGCATTTTAGGGATATTGGTTTTTTTGTCGACAACCAGGTGGCATCCCAATAAGTCGGTCAATGTCAGTTGGAACCGTCAAGATTAGGTCAAATGTCTGAGATTACTCAAGTTTGCGTACCTGTGCAAATGGGATACTACGGCAGTTAACAGTCAGATAAACTAGCCAGCGAGAGATCTTCTTTGAACATCTCCAGTGAGTGTTACGTCGCAACTTCGCTGGGGACTATAAAAGGCAGTATTTTCTGCAAAGCTAAAAATAGATAGATTTTCCAAGCTAATGTGTCATTTCTTTTTTATCACGCGTACAACGCAACTCATGAATATTAAATGAAAAGACATTTTAAGGTGCCCAGCAATATTGACGGGCCAGTGGATGCTGGGAACGCATACAAAACGACTCGGACTCCCATATAATGATTATTTTCGCGTTTTTAAGGATAAAAGTCAGTCGTTTTTGTTAAAAAGAGTAAATTTCTTTTCGTCTTTTTCTTTTCGTCTTTCTGCTATGGGATACATTACACGTGAGGAGTGGTATGGTCCTGCCAAAACGGTGCCAGTAGACTCCATGCGACAGTTTGCACGTAAACCAACCAACCAAATAATGTTTTCATACCCTTTTAACTACGGCATCCCTAAGCAAAGCAAAAGTCGGTCGCAGTAATTATATTCTGTGTTTGTTAAAAGTAAAGAAAAACAAATTTTGCATCGACATATATTGCCATCATCTGAATATTTTTAAATTTACATCTGTGTGTGCTGTTGTTTATAGTGTTAACTTAATAATACATACAACGAAGCAGAAAGGAGTAGGAAATAAAACATCAACATTTTATGCAATTGTATGGGTGTTATGCAAAAAATGCCAACAACAGAAACATAAGAAAAAATAACCATAAACAATTCTTTATTTTTTCCCCCCTTTTTCTCTAGTTTGTTTTTTATTTTTTTATCAACACCCACAGGAAAAAGTGGGTCTC
The DNA here is from genome assembly GCA_003055125.1 of Paykullia maculata. Classification (NCBI taxonomy): domain Eukaryota; kingdom Metazoa; phylum Arthropoda; class Insecta; order Diptera; family Rhinophoridae; genus Paykullia; species Paykullia maculata. The sequence goes on along the minus strand of NDXZ01045489.1, from coordinate 9,635 downwards.
TGATTGTTTTGCCCCATAAAGTAACTGTGTGTATCTCTGAGAAAAAAAAATAAAAAAAACTTAATTGGCTTATTGGAAATATTGAAATAATTTTTTCCCTTTAACTTAAACATCCTTAGTGTATCATAATGTTATGTAGTTATGCATGGGTGTATGTGTAGGTGTTTTATGTACCACAAAAGTTAAGGGAAATTTCATTTTCAATTTACCATTTTTTTTTCGTTTTTAATTTATTTGTCTTTTTTTTTTCTTTTTAGATGAAAGATTCCATATTTGGTTTGATGCTGTTGCCATTTTTTCTGTGCGAGTTCTATAAATGTTTGAAAAAAAAATGTGTTTTGTAATTTGTTGGAAAAATCAGGTACGTTATATTTCAAACATTATTATATGAGTTAAACTGGGCTTATAAAATGCATGTTTTTTTCGTTTTTAATTGATTGAAGGTTTTAGTGTTTGTTGTCTGTTCGCGTATCTGTGCATGTGATTTGTTTTTTTTTTCAACTTTTGCAGTGATTTATTGCGTTAGAGTTTTGTATTTGATTTTGATTAAAAATTGTTGCAACATTTTTGTATATAAAAAAAACAAAATTGAGTTATAAATTATTTATAAATACGAGCACAGGTATTAATGCATGAATTTTATTTTTCTTTTGCATTAATGTGTTCATTTGCCAGCAACACCTCTGACTGACTGCATATTTAAGGGGGCTTAAAAAATTTTCATTTTACATTTATGTAATATATTTGAGGGATACAATGTTAATAAATAATGATATAATTTAAATATACATAAATGGTTTTTCATAGCCTTTTTTGGTGGTTCATTCATTTTGTAAAAAAATAACCAGCAATCAAAATTAAATGTTTGCAGCTGTTTCGATAAAAACATTTCAATTCGAGAATTTTACTATAAAAACTCTTGGTATTCGAAATATTTTTTGATCATTATTATATTTGAAGAAATATTTTCAACATGTTAGAAAAAAAAGAAACAAGAAATAAGAATTCTATATTCATTCATACTGAATCTAAAGTGCCCTCCATCAACTACGAAGTACTTGCTAAATACTTTTTAGATAAAACAGTAGTAATGTACCAAATAGAGGAGAAAATACATAAAAAAAAAATCCATATTCAACTTAACAGAATCACATAAGGGGGAGATAAGACTCCCCTATAAAGAAAACGTTTTTGTAATATTTTAAGGAATTGTTAATATTTTAGTCACTTCGACATTATTTGCTTTATTCCAGCCAAATGTTTAGAAGGGCATGTCAGTTTCTTTTTAACCCTAACCGTACTGACAAACGTTTTTGTACGTAGACCCCTGATAAGGGCACCCGGGTATACCCGTGTACGTTATTTTTTCTGTTACGGTTTTAATATCAATACAATGGTTTGCATTGAAGTTCGGGGATCCCCAAGATTATAATGCAAAATACAAATTTTTAGTGTTTATACTTCGTTTAATAATTCTTATCTTAAAGGTAATCTTACCTTTACTTTTTCTATACTAAATGCTATAACTTATATACCGATACCCAGGTACCCTTATCAGGAGGATATTCGGTTGCTCCACAGCCAACCCAAACAAATTAGGAAAGCTTAAAATGATATTAATCCTTAGAAAATGATTACCTGAAGCAACTTGTGGAACCCCAATTTTGTATCTTTTGTTGTGCAGTAGGTAAGAACTTTTAGGTTTGCATTTGAAGCTAACCCCTTACAATATCTTATTAAATAAAAAAATATCTAAGCTTAAAGTCAAAGAAGAAAAAAACATTTAAAAACGCATGAAATTTACTGTTCGATTAATCGAACACTGGAACGATATGGGTTAAGAGATATTTGATATTCGCTCGGGTACCGGGGTACCATTGTCAGGAGGGTTAGGGTTATAAAAGAAATTCCCTTAATTTCTTATTTGAAGTAATGTAAAAGTTCAAGTTTTTAATTCCAATATGGGGCACTTGACACTGGTTGGCTTAATTGTTTAGAAATAATTTTAAAGATCGGATATGGAGCAGATCAATGTTATGCCATATTGGAGGAACTAAAAAAGTTTTAGATTTTAAACATTAATTGATATTTTTGATATAAAATATAAAAAGATGAAAGCAGGGTGGTGTAAAAGCTCCAACATAGGGAAAATTTGTTGGTTCAATACTTGGTTATGGTACGCACACCCAGTTCAAAAGTGACACAACTCAAAATTTCTAATTTTTCAGAAATCGAAATAAACTGTTTTTGACGTAAATAAAAATAGTTAAAAACAAAAACGTTGGACAATTGAATTCGAATTAAAACTATTTAGAACTTAGCGTAGGGATCTATTACCATTATATTTTTTGACACAACTACAAATAAGTGACTTTTATGAATTGCAGCTTTATACCAATTGAAACATAAAGAAAGACATAACTGTGTTTAGCAACAGTTAACAACAACAAAATACACTGATATTTTTCTTATAGATCAACAATACACGCATAGTTTAAGCATATAAAAGCGAAAAATTAAAATTAAAAACTCATATGCCTCTTAAGTAATTAAAACCCAAGATGAATAGACTTGAATATGTAAAAAAAATTTATAATCTGCAGCCCAATATTGCTTAAGATTCATGTTATTTTGTCTTGCATCTCAGTAAAAAATATATTTTCATACAAATTTGATATCATAGTTACAGTTAAAACAAAATTTAGCAAAATATATTTGTTTCCAAAGAATTTATAATTTTATATAACTAATAAATTTAAAAAAATTATTCGAAAATTTTTTAAAAAAATAAAATGCTAATTTGTTTGACTAAGTTTGTTAGCAAAACCTATTTTGACGCTGAAAATTTAAAATACTGTTTACTAATCAAATAATATAAACAAATTTATTAGAAAACACAATTCAAAAGAAGAAACGCAATCGATATAGTCAAATTTAAGCCCTTCATTTCTAACTAAAATGTAATTTTTTTCCTTTTTAAAATTATTTTCGAAAAGCTAAACTCTTCTTGTTTGGTCTTTATATTTCAAATATTCCTGAAAAATATTTTGAAAGTTATAATGATTTGCATTAATTTTAATCAGCATTAAAATATTATTATGACGTTCAATCGCACACCAGCGAGAATTGTGTTTGGGTGAAAACTCTGGTTTGTAAGGAAATGCGTAACAGCTGCAGTTTGTTGTTGTTGTAATGCTGATACTGCGGTAAAACTTTTACACATATTTGCTTCTACCAAATCAATTTTAAAGTTATTTTGTATTACGAGTATAATAAACGATTTTAATGTTAATTTAATAATTTTTAAATGGATTTTTTTTTACGTTTTGTTTAATTGCAAATTACAAAATAACAAACGAAAACCTCTTAACTAGTCCCTCCCATTTCATACATTTTGTTATTACTTTGCTAAAATTCTATAACGAACTGTTACAAGTTTTGCAAAGCACTTTCTTGCTGATTTTCCACTCCAAACTTTATCTCAAGTAATATGGCCAGTCAAAAACAAGCAAAAGCATCTGTTCTGCTACCCATTTTGTAGGAAAACAAATTTATGTTTGATTTTCTCTTTTGCTCTTTAAAGATGTTGTTGTAGGGGTTTTTTTGTTTTGTTATTGGGATTTTGTGTAATTGTTCTTCTAAGAATAAACTTTGTAGTTCAATGATGTTTGTGATGCGGCTGTTTGATAAATTCTTTAAAAATACATATTTAAAATCAGTATGTACAGTGGGTCATAAAATAAAAAAAAATTTGGGAGGAGAAATATGGGAATACAAATTTAGCATTATTGTGGTGTAAGAAGAAGACATTTGAAAAAATTTTCCATTATCTAAAAAAAAAAAACGCATAATGTTTATGATATAATTTACGCAAGAATTTAATTTGTTGCCATTTGTACGATAAGTGTTTGAAATCAAAAAATTAGCTAAAAATTTGGGGTTAATAAAAATGAAGTATTAGATGAAAAATCAGCCTCATCATGCTTAATTTAATTTTTACACATACAAGAACTGAAACATACAGAGCGTGTCGTTGTCAGTGGCTAAAGTTGGGCTGAATGCGTTATGCATTGGTCTATACGTCCGTAAATATATGTCCAGGCAAGAAGTGACTGTTACTAGTGCAGAATAATTAATGTGGACGACAGGTAGTTCCAATTAAACATAGCCACTTGCCTACAACCTCTAATTTTATTTAACTTTAATGCATTAGTTAAACAGAAACAACAGCTTCCTATAAAATTTACTTTTCACTTGCACTGTTGACTTCAAAACCCCTAAATAATTGCAACTTTAAAATACTTTTTTGTTAACAAAAAGAAAAAAAAAATACAAAATTGAAAAAAATAAAAGAAAACACAACAACAACAACAAAGAAAGGAAAACTTTATTATTTTGTTACACAAAAGTAGTTCTACTAGAACAAGGATGATAAATAAGAATTTTTTGTTGTTGCTGCTTTCATTTTTATTAGAGATTTTCATTTTGCAACACTTCATTTATAATCTTCAGCTACAATTCATTGAACCAAACAAACAATAGGAAAACGGATTTTTATCGATTTACTAACAAACAAAAGAAACACAAAAACAACATCAAGAGAATAGGAACAAGAGATTTTTGTTGCTTCTTATATTAAATTTAATAAAAAAAAAACTTACTTCAATGGAAGTAATCAAATGTTTATGTAAAAGTGTATGTTTAAGGAACTTATTTGTGAGTATGTATGTGTATTTGTAGAAAGAAAACATTCATAAATGTGGCAACATATCCAACAGGACGAAAAAAACTAAACCATTAAATAGAAAATGATTTTTAATAAATTTTTCAAATAAACCTTAATTAGTCTTAAATATTTGAGGGATTTAAAAGCTGACTTATGATATAATAATATCATATGTCTTAAAAATTTAAATTTAAGTATTTTGTTGTTGCTTTTCCGTTCAGCTAAGAATAGTTTATGACAAATCAATAAACATAGCAGTCAAAATCGTATTATTTTAGGACACTTTTAGTATGAAAAGCAACTTAAACCATTTAAAATATTAAGGCCATATGACATTATGATATCATAAGTTAGCTTATGAATCCCTTAGTTATATCTTAAAAATATTCAGTTATTTCTTTATCGGAAATAAATTTTTCGAAACAGTTAATATTTATGAAAAATATATTTTTTTAGACATGTTTGCGAATTCTCCTTTTGTACATATTTCACAGCACCCAATTATTTTTAACTAAACTGATTTGATAAATTAAGTTTTTATTGCCAAATTTTTAGCCCCAAAGAAAATTAGGAATTCATTGGTTTTGTACATTAATAATTTATGTAATTTAAATTCTACTCAATTCTTCATTATACTCTACACAAAAATTTATTAACTTGTCCAATAACCGCATTGTTACAATAATATATGTGCATGCGATAAAATACATATCGCACACTGACTGCAATAATGGCACAAATCCAAATTGATTTTTTTTGTAATCTGAGAAGGTAAACTATGTGTCAGACATTTTAAGCAATCGTTTTTTTTTTGTATTATGTATAATGTCATTTGATTATTAGATTTCTATTATCAACCTTTTTTATTTTTTAAAGAATGAAAAAAAAATATTTTGCTTTGTGTCATAATTGCAGCAATTAAGCGATATATGTATATCAAAATAAGTTACTTATACTCATATAACCAAAACCAAATAATCAAAACTTACCTGCATAAAGCCCTCTGGGCAGCCAGGCAATTCGCCAGTGGGGCTTAAACTTGTCTCATATCCATCAACGTCGGTATCAACCATACCCTCATCAAAGCGACCCACAGTAAAACTATCAAATATTATCTGCAAAAAAAAACCACAAAGAGTTTTGAAATAAGAACAAAATAAATTAAATATTTTGCCTATAATAAATGGATTAAAAGTTGAAAGAAAAAAGTCTACGTCACATCTACCTGCGGTTAAAATAAAAGTTAAGCAAAAATCAATTTTTTTTTTGTTGTGTGTGTAAAAGGTAGAGTCAACCAAAATGTATAGAGATGTAAATTTTGTTCAGAAATTTACAGGTCATTTTAATATAATTTTTTTGGGTTTTTTGTTTTCATATAAATCCGATTTAATGTTAACATGAAATAGGACAGTAACCCACAGAGATTATGGTAATTTGATGCTTTATTTATGAAGAATAAGACGAAATAGATGAATTTGTAAATTTAGATCGTAACAAGTTAAATTGAAAACCCAAGAAAAAGGTACATGAAAGGTTGTTGCCTAAAATTCCATTGATAAAAAATTTACCAAACAATTTGCTAAACAACGAATACCTTATGAAACTTTCTTAAAGGAATTAACTAAAATATTTTGCGCTAACAGAAAAAGGATTGAAAAATAATCAAGATTTTACAAAATTTTTGTTTTTCTTTGTTAAGGTATGTACGTATGGTTGTCCACAACCGAGTATATATGCTTTTCCCTGTACCACAACATAAATAAAAATAATTTTTATTGCCATTTTCAACTTAGACATTAGTCAGCCGCAGTTTTAATAAAGTTTTAACAATTTAATGAGAGTTTGAGAGATTTTCAACTCTACAGTACCCAGTAATCGTGGCTACTATATCTAATAGCTGCACTCTCTTAAATCTCAGAAGATACATAATATGTCGTAGATCCATCCTAGGTCATGTTATCATTACACAAGCTGGCATGCTGGTTGTGCATACAAGGGTAATGTTTTAATACAAAGCCTTCCAACCAAAGAACGACCAGAAAATCCCGGTCGGTTGTTCTGACGAGATCACATCAAAAAGTTTTTAATAGTCTTATCGAATATCTTATAGCACTGCAGCCAAATCTCTGATTTTCTAATCACCAATGTCTCAGCATGGAGTACATACTCTACATTCGTCAGGTAGACAGAATTTTATATATCTGGACTTCTTGTAAAATGTAGATGTCATTAGTTCTTGTCTGTGTCCCGTCTACACATGACTTTCTCTTCTCCCAGTTCCAAGATATGTGAAGAAAAATCCTTTACAGCGAAAAGAAGTGGAATAGTCAATAAAACAGAAAGAGAACCAAGAGTCTCAACGATGTTTGGATGACCCGAAATCCTTATAGCCAAATTAGAAGCCTCGTAATTATTTTAAAATATTCTGAAGACTTTTTTTGTGTATAAAAACACTTTTTAAATTCTGTTTCGACTTATACAGGGTGTCTGGCAGCAAATTTATATTTACAAATACGATTATTTCAAAAAGTAATAAACGCTGCGGAGGAAGGGTGGCGCCGTTGGAATTATCGATTGTGCAGATTTGTCAGTAACGATGTCGTAGTGGCCGAGTGAGCATCACACATTCGCTGTGGAGACATTTTTTAAGAGTAATGATTTTTACGTAATTTCTCTTCGACAATTTTGTTCAAAGTTCGGTATTCGGCGAATACATGATGGACCGAGTGTAAATTTAATTCGTTCGTGGGTGCAGAGATTCCGCGCAACTGCTTCGGCTATGAATGTCCCACGGCCCGGGCCCAGTTGATCTTCAAGGACTCCCGAAAACATTGAACTGGTTGAAAGCAGTGAGATAATTGGACCATTTTTTTTTTGAAAATTCTCAAGGCCAGGCGACGAATGTCAACGGTGAAAATTATAGACGCATTATTATGGAATTCTTTTTGCCAAATCTGTGAGCTCATTCATCGTACTCTTCACACAAGTGGCTTAAGTAGGATTGGACGACTGCACACACAGCCAGAGCTTCGATGAATTTTCTTCGGGAAAATTTCCCCCAAAAACTCAATAGTCGCTTTGGGGACATCCCATGGCCACCGATATCGCCCGATCTAACTCACATGGATTTTTTTTTAATGGGGCTACCTCAAAGAGAGGGTTTATAATGACAATCCCCAATCTCTTGTAGCCTTAAAGGAAAATATTCGCCGAAAAATCAGCTCAATTGAACCAAGTTTACTGCAGCGTGTGGTGCAGAACACAAGACTCCGTTTTGAAAAGTGTGTTCAACTTGACGGAAGATATCTGGATGACATACTTTTAAAAAAATAAAATCCGCATTTCCATTCTATCGTTCAATGCTTTTAATAAAACTTTGTGTCAATTAATAAGGCTTTTATTTAAGTTTGAAAATATAAATCTGCCACCAGACACCCTGTACGTTAAACGATCGAATGGGCGTTTAGATAATTTCCAAAAGTGGGTTAGGGAAGCTAGGGTCCATTACTTTTTAAAAATCGTGCAATTCGAAGAGAAATGCATATTCAAAAGAAAATCCATTTATACTTTTTTGTTTTTAATTTCGAAAAAGGTTAAAGATTAAAGGCTAAAGCTAAAGGGTTAATAAAACACCAGTTTTTTAAAAATTATACTTATTTAAAGTGTTAAATTTAATTTTATAAATTGATAATTTTAGTCGTAAATGATAAATAAGGTGGGCGGCTGGACTTTTCTTGCCGGCTTAAACATCAGCATATTATAGGGTATTAAATATTTTACAAAGAAAGTCATTTTTAAATGGGGACATTTATAAATCTATGTTTACAAGTCCATGTCTAATGTTTGTTTAATAAATTTTAAACTAAAGACTATTTCTAATAAAACTTGTTGGATGTCAAACTTATTACGACTTTATATTAAAAAAATAAATTCACAAACATTAAGAAGATAGAGATGTTACTTACATCTCACGCCCTTAATTATTACTTTTTAGAGAACAACTTTCCACTTTCATAACAAAAAATAATTATCGTTCGCCTTTTGTCTCCCCCTGTTAGTTTTAAATATTGTCTTTAAATTTAAATTTAGAATAATAAAAATGCTTAAGCTATCAATTTTTAATCAATTTAAAAGACATGATTCCCATATAAAAAGTAGTAACGACAAAGTCTATAACGTCAAATATGTTAATTTTGGTTTCTTTCATGATACACTTTACTTTAAATACAATAACTTTCTAACAACAAAAACTTTTGCTAAAATTAACTTTTTCCAAAATAAATTTAACTGCTGGTAAGTTCTCTAGGAAAAGAAAAACAAACAAAAAATATCGGCCAACAAAAAATTTATGAAACAAAACAGCTTTTTTTTAAAGTAGTAAGAGGGATGAAGAACTAATTTAATTGTTCATAAAATATTCAAATAGGGATTTAGCTACCAAACAAAAAAAAAAAAAATACTAAAACTACCCACACATATACAAAAACAATGATACGGGATTACAAAGGGTAGATAAGATAATACAGAAAAGATAGGGAGAAAAAAATTAAGAGAGGGAGAGTGAGAGCGTTAGAGACTTGTAGTAAAAAAAAAGAAAACAGAGTTTATGTATAGAAAAAGTAAAAGTCTTTAGCATTTTATCCCACTAACTCTTCTCATTCCTACATTTTTTTATTTTATTTATTATTTTGTTTAAATAATGTCCTTTTAAACATTTATGTATGTAAATAGGTGTGTATGTGTATGTGTGTTTGTATATGTATTTTGTCAACGTGTGACCAAATTTTATTTCAACATCATTATACTTCTTGACAATGTTTTTTATGTGTTGTTTAAGTTCTTGAAAACGTTTTTTGTTCGCATTTCTACTATGTACACGCAAAGAAAAAACATAAATGAATATGGTCAC
>NDXZ01045459.1:0-10223 GCA_003055125.1 Paykullia maculata | reverse complement strand
AGCGTGCAATAACAAACAGGAGTGAGCTAAAGCAGGCACTAGTCGAATAATGGCAAAATATTAAAACAGATGTCACCAAAATTAGTAGATTCTATGCCGAAACGACTGGAAGCAGTTATCAAGCAAAAGGAATAGTAAAAAAAAAAAATATTAATTTTGCAAAAAAACAATATTTTATAGTTTTAAATTAAGTGTGCCAATAATTTTGTTCAGCGAAATTGAGTATCTTTTTTTGTTTTTTATTTATAATGAAAAAAATATTTAAAAATGAAATATGTTGAATTTTGTGTAAAATTTATACTTCTATCTAGTAAAAATATTTGTTTCTTAAAATTCGCTATAATAAGGTTCTTAATTTTATCGTAAAGATGAAAATGCTTACTGTGCCAATAATTTGGTTCGTCACTGTATGTACAGATGTATGTATTTGAATTAAGACGACTTTAAAATATGACCCATAGAAATTTCCAGTTTAGGTATATTTGCTTTGGAAATACCCAACTGCAAACAGTTTATAAAGAGTTTATAAATTTAATGTGATGAAGAACAGTAGGTATACATTTATTCATTCATTAAATTTTTTTCATAGAAAAATTAAATAAAACCAATTTTACAAAAACTATAATTATCAACTAAAAATATGGAGATACATATATATTTCAATAAATATTATATTTACAAAAATGTCCTAAAAACTTTTCTCTTTGTAAAAATGTCCATAAAAATATTCTTTATAATAATGAAAACGATTAGTTTTATTAAAATTACTACCCTCACTATCCCTTTCCATGCTATTTGCCTAAATTATTTTCTAAACATCTTAACAAATTTGAAAAAGAATGTGTTTGTTAATTTTAAAACACAAACGCTTCATTACATAAAATTTATTAATAGTTTTTTTTTATAAAAATATCTAAAGCAGATATAAGGAATTTGTGTAAAATGTTTTTTTTTATGTCTTACAACGTGAGAAAACTTTAAATCTCTATTAAATAAATCAATAAAAGTACAAACAGATTTTAAAAATACTTTCTTAATGTCAATAATTTGTAAGTCTAAGCAACTTCAGAAATACCATAATCGTAATATTGACATGCAGATATGGGGAAGAAAAATAAGAAAATATTTTAATGTATTTTATATATTGGTGGCACTGAGGTCTATTTGATTTATGGATGTCACCGAAAATGTGCGTTAAATTGGCTACATATCGAAAATTAAATGAAAATGTCTTAAACCATAAACCAAATAAATTAAGTTGTGTTCTATTAACATGGATATTAAAGCAATCTCTATACAGAGACACACAAACATACATACATACATACATACACATACACTTAAATTCAATAGACAGTCAAACAATAATAATATGAATACGAAAAATAATGATTGTCCTACTAAAATATTTATGCGTGAGTGGGGAGGTGTGTTTTTAAGGTAGAGACCTACGCCCTATTGTGTTATAGATTTATATTTATATTTGTTTTAAATACTTATAAGGCATATAGGCTAAACTTTTGATACAAATTAGTGACATCCTATTTCTATGTTGGTTTTTTTGTACAGCTTTATATTTGACTTTTGTTGCCATTTCTTGTTGTTGTTGTTTTAAGACTATAAAAGCAATAGAAATTTAGATTTGAAAATTTAATTGCAATAAATTTTCTTCACCGAATTCAAATGCAAATAAATCAGCATTAAGTATGGAGGAGTGATTATTAGAGTACAGGTTCAAATTATGCTGCTAATTAGATGGGTGGATAGAAGTGTATTTAGTAGGAAATTTTTTACAAATTTGAAATAAATCACATGGACAAACAATTTTTGTGGATGTTTTCTTACCTTGATGAGTGTATTAAGGGACATTAATTTACAATTGCACTAATTTATGCAAAATTAAAATTAATTATTTTGCGAATTAACTAAGAAATACAGTAGAAAAAGGGCGTGTATATAGGTTTGTCATTCTGTTTGTAATATCAAGTAAAAGTGTTTAACTGGCTGTGCCAAATCTTATTTACTTTACATTTATCTATACATACATATGTATATGTATGTAATAAGTATAGACATATACATACATAAGTGAACAAAAGTAATTGTAAGCAAAACGGAGCAATTTTTTTCGAAATGATATTGAAAGTAGGTTTTGCCATTTAGGAGTCGATTTAACTGATATTCAAAACAATAATTCCCTCCGATGGATGGGTATGAAATGAAAATAAAGCCTCACGATATCAATTAACATTTATATGTAAAAGCGTAGACAGATGACAGAGTTAATTTGCGTTGAAAGCTCACTAATGTGAATTAAAATTTTTCTCTGACAGACGACAGTTTTTGCATTTAGTAAACAGCTGTTTGTTTTTTAACCAATTTTTTTATCATTTACTTTGAGATCAAATGGATAGAAGGCAGAAAATACGACTAGCAGCTATGCTGTTGATGAAAAATCACTATTTATTTAAAAGAAAGCTTAAATTACTTTTGCTGAAACTGCTTCATAATGTAAAAATTGTATATGCACTAGCAACCAATATTCTGAACATGTTGCTACAAGTTGGGATCGCAGTAGGACACTCTGAAATATTAACTTTGTAAATGTGTCCATTTATTTTTGTACGTCGCAAATCGGTGGCACGTTCCATCCACAGCTCTAAAAAAACCTGTGCTTCGCTATCGCACCACACACTTCGCTTCTTTCCCTAGAAAATCTTAAAATGGAAATATGTAGTATGTTTATATTTTATTATTTATTTATTTTTTTTTGCCAAAAACAATTGATTTTGAATCCATTTTTATTTTATAATTGTAGACAATTTGACGAAGTTGCCATATTGAAATAGGTAAATTCAGTTTAAATTCACTATCTAATACACATTGGGTTGGGGATAATGCAAATTAACGCTGTCGTCTGTCTACGCTATAATAACAGTTCAACTATTTTTCAAATTAAATTTCATACCTTCATAAAATATTTAGAGTTTAGAGGCAATGAAACGAGCAAACGAATACCCCTATTATGTATAAAAAATACTGTTAACAATACCAAATTCTGTTTAAATAAATATGGTTACACAATTTCTAAATGTCATTCAAAAATAAATAAAAATTAATTTAAATTTGTGTAGTTGGTTTGTTTTATATTTTCAAATTTTATCCTTAAAAAAAAATTGCAAAAACTTATTTGGATTTTAAACAACTAATTAAAGGTAATTATTAACATGAAATATCTACTTCGACAAGAAATTTATTTTGTTTTGAAATTGTAAAAAATCATCTACATGTATGTATATGTATGTACTTACAAATATACATACATACATATGTACATGATACAATGGTAGATTGTATCGTACATACGTATACTCACTCGAGTCTTTTATGACTCTTCTGCGCGATTAAAACAATCATTTATGCGCTCATTTTCTCATCATAAATTGAACTTTTGTCGGAAGAAAATGGTACTCTAACCACGACTCTTCTTGATGAGTCTTTTTTTAAACCGTTTTCTGGTCAGTTTTTAATCATTTATAAGTCATATTTAAGTTTAATTCTAATCGATTGCGAGTTTTTTTCGAGTCTTTTTAAAATCGCATATGAATCGTTTAAGAGTCATTATCGAGTCGTTTTTAAGTCGTAACTTTAATCATTTACCACACTTTTACGAGTCATTTTTGAGTTGTATTCTAAACATTTGCATTACAATTTTTTGTAAATTAATTTTAAAGAAGTTTATTTATATTTTAAAATTAAAAAGAAACCAAAAATAAAACAATAATACAAAATGTTAATTAAAATTTATATTAATTCATTAAAAGGGACTATAATGAAATTGAAAAAATTAAAAAAAATTTTTAAGACTTTATGCTCTCGTACTTTAACATACATACATAATGTGTTTTAATTTAAGTTCTCTGCTTATGTGCAACTACAAGTGGTGGTTACATATATTTATGTATGTTTATTTAAAGTTTGTCAATTTTGAATTATGTTGCACTCCAGAATTCCAACAGATTTTTTTGTGTTTGCCATTCTTTAATGTCAAAATTTGTTTATCTTTTTCTTTTTTATAGAAATTAATGAATAATTTTCTTTCATAATTATAATAAAATAATAATTTTTTTAACGATATTTTAAAAAACCGAAAACAAACTAAAGTTTTTATCAAAGTGTAATTTTTATTATAATAAAAAATTGTATAAATATGTATAACAAAAATAAACAAAAATTCCTGTGTGGTATTTGTGCAAAAATAAGTTCACTTGTGGAGTACGGTGAAACGAAATTTACGATAAAACTTTCCCACCATTTGACATTTGATTTTATTTTTTTTATTAAGTGATTATTCGACAGTTATTATTTTAGTATAAAGTAAACTCTAAACTGCTTTTGGGACAAACATATATCATAATGTTATATGTCCTAAAAATTTAAAATGGTTTAGGTACTTTGTTGTTGCTTTTTATGTTCGGCTAAGGATAGTTATTACGTATTTTTCCTTTTTTACAATTAATAAGTTTAAAATTTAATTATATTTGAATTAGAATTAGATTAATTGGTGGAGTATTAGTAAGTTTTATTTGTTTATATCAAACAGATTTGAAGTCATTAATTGCTTATTCATCAGTTGCTCATATAGGAATTGTTTTGCCTGGTATTATTTTATGACACTTTCAGTATGAAAAACAACCAAAATCATTTTAAATTTTTAGGACATATGACTTTATGATATCATAAGTTAGCTTGTGAATCCCTCAAATGTGTCGTCAATAATATACGTATGGGTTTTTTTACACATTCTTAATTGCACATCATATTATACCACCAAAAAATCGCTAGACTTTTTTTTTAACATAAAACTGCTAAGCTTAGAAAAACAACAGCTTAAGCACATTTTTTAAAAAATTAATGCCTCTCAATGGAACAAAAAAATTTAAAGAAAAAACTTAGTACACTAGAAAATACTATATATTAAAACAAAATACATACTAATTAGCAAATTTAAATACATATGTATGTATGTATGTACATATAAGACAAATAATTCTTTTACACTTATTTATTTGTAGTTTTTAGGAAATTAAAGATATGGAAGTTTTACAAAGAGCAACATTAACTCTTATGGTGAGCACTATTCTAACTGTATATTTTTAACTTCAAATTTCCCCTTAAATTTCATTACTCATATGTATATGTATGTATTATATTTCATATCTAGAATCAAAATTTGTTGTACAGCCCAATATTGGGCAGTTCTATGCTATTAGCTACCTACTTGTCAGGAATACCTGCACAATCAAGAAAAAATTTTAGTTCTAAAACAAACAAAAATAAAGATAAAGATAAAAATAAAAATAAAAAGGAGGGCAGACAAAAGCTTTTAAAATTTCCTGCTCTTAAACTTGAAGAAACTATTCCGAAATTTTTGAAAACAGTTCAGCCATTATTAACTTGTGAAGAATTTGAAGAATCTGAACGCATTGCTAAAGAGTTTGCAAAAGGAGAAGGTGCAAAACTACAAAAGCTTTTGGAAGAAGTAGCAAAAAAAGAAGAAAATTGGCTTGCTCCAAGGTGGCTAAACGTGGCTTATTTGGGATATCGAGATCCTGTAACAGTTTATTCAAGTCCCGGCATGACCTTTCCGATAACAAAGTTTAAAAATAAAGATGAATATTTTGCGTACACTTCTAAATTAATAATGGGTTTAGTTAAGTTTAAAAAACAGGTGGATGATGGCAAAATGCCTATAGTAAAAATAGGCAAAAACGAATTGGATAATTCACAATTTGGCGTAGTTTTTGGTACCTGCCGTATACCAAAGGCCGGAATTGATAAACTGGAATACAATCCAAAGTCCCAACATGTTGCTGTTATACATAAAAATCATGTATTTTTTTTATCATTTTTACTATTTAGTATTTTTTATAATTTAAAACATTTTAAAACATTCTAGTTTTACAAGCTTCCAGTTTATAATAAAGCTGGTGCCATTTTAAATGCCGATGTATTAGCCAAACAACTTGAAAGTATTAGCAACGATGAGGACAGCTTCGGCCCTGCTATAGGCTTGCTGTCCACCGACCATCGTGATAACTGGGCAAAAGCTTTTGACCAATTAACTGATTGCAAAAGAAACTGTAAAAATGTCAGAACTATTCAAAATTCCCTGTTTACCGTTTCCTTAGATCAAGAGGTACCTTTTGACGAAACAAATAAATATATTGTCCTTGGCCAGCAATTAATACATGGTGGTGGCACAAAGCAAAACAGTGCTAACAGATGGATGGATAAAACAATACAAGTATAAAGTTACTCTTAACATTCGTAGTTATTTCGAAATTAGTTTACAAGATATCAAATTTACTTTTCCGTTTTATCAGAAAGTTTTTAAAACATATTTTACGTGTTTAGGTTATTGTTAATCCAAATGGTATGAGTGGATTTTGCTATGAACACTCTCCTGCTGAAGGCCAACCGATTGCCATGATGACCGATTATGTTACTAAGATTTTGTAAGTACTTTTTTTTTTGGACACTGATAGAAAATATAATTAGTACCGGTTTGAGTCTTTAATTAGCCCTAAAGAATCAGAATTTAAGGATGGTGCCTCAGATAACTACGATTGCTTTAGTAAAATAGAATTGACAGAACCAGAATCGGGCTTGAAAGATAAAATAAAATTAGCTGAGAAAAATATTAATAATTTAGCCTGTGATATGGATTTGTATGTAAAACATTATAAAACTTATGGCAAAGAGTTTTTAAAACAACATAAGCTAAGTCCAGATAGCTTTGTACAGACGGCTTTGCAATATGGCTTCTACAAGTAAATATCTTTGCGTTGTACACACATACATATATATTTTTATTTAAACTTTCTAATAAAAACAGATTGCATAAGAAACCTGCTGCTCAATACGAATCAGCTCACTTACGCATTTATTACGGTGGTCGTACTGAAACCATACGCTCATGCTCTAACGAGTCTTTGGCTTTTGCTCAAGCTATGTCAAATCCTGAATGTTGTGATGAAGATCGTGTAGTTCTATTGCGTGAAGCTGTAAACGGTCATCGTAAATATACAAGCATGGCCTTAGAAGGTCGTGGTGTTGATCGCCATTTGTTAGGTCTAAAACTAATGGCCATTGAAAATAATATGCCAATTCCAAAATTTTTCTCTTCCAAAGCTTTTGTAAAAAGTGCTCATTTTCTAATATCTACGTCGCAAGTAGCCACCCCCAACAAAGCTTTTATGTGTTATGGAACAGCATTTAAAGATGGTTACGGCTGTTGTTACAATCCCAGAAAAAATGATATATTCTTGGCTTGTTCCGGTTGGAAATCGAATGAGACAACAAATGCAAAAGATTTTGCCGAGTGCGTAAGCGCAGCCTTAAATGAAATGCAGGAATTGTTAAAAAAAGGAAAGAAAGAAGAAAAAACTAAATAATTATACATACATAATTGAGTTTGTACTTACTTTCAAACATTAAATTATCAATATTTTGAGATATAAAAACCGGGTTGAATTTTTACTTAAAAACAATCGTGTATATCGTCACAGAAAATGCAAAACGCCCTATTTTTTATTAACTCTGCCCTGTTAGGTCAAAATACCTTATTTTGTAAGATTTAAAAATTTTCCGACAATAGTCAACGTTTTTATTAACATAACAAAAATGCCCTATCTATATATGCGATTATTTATTAAATGCAAAAAGCCCTAACTGATACTATGCTCAGCTGCGATAATTTGTTTCAAACGTTAAATTTGTTTTTTACTGCTCCTGTAAAATTTTTAAAATGTAAGATGGGGTGCTTTGCATTTTCTGTGACGATATATAATTGGTTTTATAATTACAGAACATCCATTATTGGTGGTTATTTAAAATACATATAAGCAAATCATGCGTGACGAACGCTACAATCGTACGCGTTTTCGGATTAAAATATAAACATTTTTTGGTCTTTCAAAAGAGATACCTTTTTAACTTATACGTAGTATTAAGTGGGATTTTATTTGTATTTTCGAATGGCATAAAATGTAATTTTTTAACAGCAATTTGTTGTGAAATAATTGATCACAAAGTTTCGTTATGCACTTTACAAAAAGTGGAAGTAACTTTTTAGTTGAAGTGTGTTTTCGTAATTTTTTAGCGAATTTTGCATAATAAAGCACAAAAAACCTAAATCCTTGAAGAAAGATGAATATATGAGAAATATACTTAACTAGGTGGACCTGGTCTGCTTAAATAGCCCAAGTTGGTTACTCAAAGTTTCCCCTTTTTCTGCCACGTAAATTTTATTTAAATCGGATCAGTTTTTTGCTTCCCGTCTTTCCCGTTTTTATCCTTATACGTTTAAATTTTAAAAAAGTACCAAAAACGTTTTATTTAGAGAAGTAACAAACGTAGTTTAAATTATGTCTCTATGTTTATTGGTTTAGAAGTTATAAGGGCCCCAAAAAAGTACCAAAATATAATTTTTACCCGTTTTTACCCTCTGGGCTCTCGAATTTGAAAAAGCTACCAGACACCTGTCCGCTTATTTTTTAGGTAGAATACAATGTTTTTTAAATTCTGTTTGTATCTTGTCTAGTTAAGTAGATGTAAGGTTACCGATTTTTCCGGTTTTTACCCTTTTTTACCCACTAAATATTTGAATTTTCAAATATCCCTTCTTAGTGGAATTATACAAAGTGAGAGTAACCCACAGTCTAAATTTGAAGTCTCTACCTCTATCCGTTTGGGCTGTGCGATAATGAATCCATCAATCAGTCATATTACTATTTTATATACATAAATAGATTGTACTTAATTGGAGCCGAAAAATTTTATATATTTTTATTATAAGCCGTGAACCCTTTGTGACGCACGCTACGTGACGCACGTTATATTTTTTTCAGTAGAGTAATTACATGTTATTTTTACCAGATGGTTTCCGATTTTGATAAAATTTTGTGAATGTACTTATATATAGTAATGCACGTATAACGTTTATTTAAAAGGTCATAATTTTTGTTGTGTTTAAGATTTAAAAAAAATTATTTTTTATTACAGTTGGCAAGATTTCAGGTATAAGTAAATAATGAATATATTTTAAAAAAATTTTTTTGGCTTCGTCACAATACACTTTTTTTAAAAAAGTTGCCAAAGTTAGGTGGGAACATAAGAAAAATGCGAAACAGAGCTTCCAGTAGAAATGAATGAATGTATTTTTGTATACCTTAGTGTTAGTCCAATAACAATTGCAACGGTTTTTAATGCAATTTTTGCAAGAACTCAAATCGTGACCCACGCTACAGTAATTATTATGCTACTATTTTTTTTTTTATTGTCGGATTTTAACTTTTTTGGTTGCTTAAAAGCAGAATATGAAATTGATTTTAAAATATAGAAAGTTAAAAAAAATCTTCATTCTACTCATAATATAAAAAAAACCTTATTTTCCGTGACGCACGCTACAACGCATGGACCTGGTATTTCATACCTAATTTTAATATATCCAAAATAGTAAACAAACAAATATTTTTTACTACAATTGAAGAGAATTGAATGAATAACAAGTAAGAGAGTATTATTTGGCTGAGGCAAATCTACCCTTTATTATTTGGACAAATAGTCCAATTTTTTTTCATATATAACTTAAGTTTGCTTCAAAGCTGCAAAACAATAATTTGTAAAAGAAAAAAAATAGGCAGTTGTCTTTTTTTGCTTCTATCTCAGCCGGTTATGGATGGATCTTGCCAGTTTTCAATTCAGATTTTCTCGAAAATATTTCCAAAAGCTTTATATTACAAAAAAAATGATTTCAACCCACACACGGGAAGACGGATAGAAGTACAGACGGACAGATAGACAGGCGGACTGACGGACCTGGCTTAATCAACTTCCGTATCTATAAGGATCTAGATAATACATATATACTTTATAGGGCCGCAAATGAATATTGTAGAAATTACAAACGGAATGACAAACCTATATATATCCTTGCCACATGAGTGAAGAGTATAAAAATATGGCCTTCGATCCGACCATCTATATCAACACTAAAGTCATGTTATGTTCATATAATTATATTCAAAGTATTTAGTATGTTTGTCTGTACATATGTATTTAATTTGAAAGTTAAACAAAATAAATAAAACAATTAACTTAAACCAAAGGGACATCAATTAGTTTCACGGTAATTGATCTCTAATTAAAACTAAATTGTC
>NDXZ01045453.1:0-12425 GCA_003055125.1 Paykullia maculata | reverse complement strand
ATATATATATATATATATATATATACATACATATAGATATGTTCCTTTTACTCTTATAAGGAGCATAGGGCCGAGCTGGCTGTATAGACATACCATTCATCGCAGCCTTTTGTTAGCGCCAGGAACTAAAAATAACTTCTTTTTAAATTATAAAACGAAAAAAGTATATTTAAACCAAGTGTTGTATAACGGATAAAAGTATGTATGTACATACATATGTATGTATGTATATGTAACATTTTGAATGTTACGGACTGCTTTTTAGAAGAAAATATGATTTATATTTCCTTTTTCAACCATAAATAAAAACAGTTTTTTAATTAATAATTCACTGTTTGTACAACAGTTTGTTTACAGGAAAAGTGGTGCCAGTAATGACAGTAATAGGATTGAAAAACTATAAAAATAAGAGGCTGCTTTAATTTTGTAACGTTTAAATATGTTTCTATTTTTTTCAATATTTGTGTCAGTTGTATTTATTATTATTTTTTTATTTATTTTTTTATCAAATATGTATATGCGAACTCTTGTTTCCTTTTAAACCGTATAAAAAAGATATGCCAACGACACATTTAAATTTTACGTGAGTTTTGTTTTTGGTACAACAACAAAACACATACAAAAATTTCACTAAAAACGTTCACTTGTATTGTAAAAACAGCACATCGTTCTAAATTAGGAATTGTTTTCTTGAGTTTCTTTCTTGTGAATTCAAATCTAATTCGCCATTTATACAGAAAAATTTGTAATTCGCAATTTTTTATTTGCAGTAAAGACGCACGTTTTAACGGGGTATATTAAGGATGAAATTTAGTCAAATAAAAGAAAATAATTACAAAAAAAGCACCGAAATCGGCAAATTTTAAAAACAAGCCGCTATATTACAGAGAGCTGCCAAAAAATATACATATACATACATACATACATATGTGTATGAATATATTTGGCAATTTTTTTTTCAACTTTATTTAAAAAAAATAGAAGGATTTAAAAAAGTTATCATAAAAAACAACTCCTTTTTGATTTTTAGTCCAACAAAATAAAAGTCAAGAATAGCAGAGAAATTGGGGAGATTTACTTTGACAAATTTTGTTAAATTCTACAGGAAAAGTTTGCTTTAACAAAGTTTTTTTGGACGTTTTGCGATTTCTCTATACTACAACATCAAGACTCTTTTCCATGCGCAAATAATAATATTTAAAACCCTTCAACCTTTTCCCACAATAATTAAATTTAAGCCAATTTTTTTATTGAATTAAGAGAAAATTTATTTTCATTGATTTGTTATTTAGTTTTTGGATTAAAATTTAAATACATATTTTAAGGATTAAATAAAGGCATTTAGTTTTTTATATTTTAATTTAATACATATTTTTAATTTCTGAAACTCTATAAGTGTATCAACAATCAAAAAAAAACAATAAAAGAAAAACCAATTATTTTAAGGGGTTCATTTTTTAAGTAAATGCTTTTATAAAAAGTAATATATTTTGTTAAAAAATGTCTATTTAAATTATTTGATTTTAGAGAGGAAAATATTTATTTTTCATTCCGTTTTAATTTAGTTTTATATAAAAAATATTTTATTTATTTTAAGTGTTTCCGACTGCTTCATATGAAAGCAATTTAAAATACTTTTATTCTATTTTTACATACATATGTACATATGTATGTATAAATTATGTAAATATTAATGAGGCTAATAAAATAGTTTTATATCGATATTCAAAGTAATTAACTGACAATTTTGTCTCGATGACGGAAAATCGTTTGGCAATATTATCATTATCCCTTGTCGGAAGAAAAATGCCACCCACTTACGTATTACGTGTTAACCTTTGACTATCGATATGTTTTATTATATTTAGTTTCAAAATAATAATATCGTTGAAAGTTTCTGTTTTGTTTTAAAGTTAACTTTAAGTTTTTTTTTTTTTTATTTTATTATTGTTTGTTGGTTTTATTATCAAAAATAAGTTAAAAAACTAAATTAACAAAGCTACAACACCCTTATTTTCAGCCTCATAAATTTAATAGTGTTTGTGTTCTTTTAAGAAAAAGTATTATTTTTTTTTTTAAACTTATCAAAGATAAACAAAAAATAAACTTTTTTGTGTTGAATTTATAAAAATTTGCTAATTATATTTAATTATCAAGATAAATTAACTTTACAAGTATTTGGAAACTGTACAAAAAATAATTTAAAAAAAAAACTAAATATTGTAATTCAATTATCTTAAAAGAGGTCAAAGTTTAAAGCAGTTATTTATTATAAATAAATTAAATAAAAACTAAGTAATTTAATTTTAATACAATCAAATAAATCTTAAAACTTTTTCTTAGGCTTTCATAATTAAATATATTTAGTAGGTATTTCAAGGTTATTAATGTTTAATTTTTTTTTTTAATTTTAAGTTTTCGTTTTTGTAATTACATATATGTATTTTAATATTAGCAATAGTATCACTTAGGAAAGTTTATTTCTTTTCTGTTTTTTTTTCTTCTTTAATAATTTTATCAAGCCTTTCCTGGCATTAAATTATATTAACATTTTTTTTATTTTAATCATTCATTCGATTACTTTTCTTTTGTATTTTTAATAAAAAAAAAAACATTACTAACAAATACAACACAAATAAAAATATAGTACTAGAATAAATTAAAGCTAATTTTCAAATGTTAAGATTACAGTAAACGTAATTGTATATAATATAATGTTTATTAGATGAGGATTAGAGGTGGTTGGAGATGCTTGTAGTGGCTGTATAAGATGTAGAGTGAAAATGGGTTTAAAAGAAATTAAAAGATAGCAAGCACAGCTGCTGATTTATAAATTTGTTCGGATGTAAATTTAATGTAACTAGTCATATAAATAACAACGCTAATAGTGTTATAGCAAACACATCATGTCATATTTACGCCCAAACATCGGCTGGAGTATTCATAGACCACATAACTGATGGACACGGCTGGTAGGACCTTTATGAAGTTTGGTGTTATGCCACGATAGAGACCACAAATGCCTTCGGTTCGTAAGATTTTACGAAAAACGCCAAACATGTTGTCATCATTGCCAGCTCCAGCTTGTTTCAATGGAATGCCACCCATAGGGGAAACAGTTTGTTTGCTTTTAAGCACAACTATAAATAAGAAAAAATTAGAGTTAATTTAACAATAAAACAAACAAAAAAACAAAAAACCAAATGAATTACCTTGAGCTTGTAGTCGTGTCCGCACCAAAGCTAGAGGATATGAACACACTTGCCCCAATGTCGAAGATGCACTGCCACAGGCTAGTAATACTAGAAAACTGGGTTGCTCTGTATTGTGACTACTTAAATAGTTCTTTTTTAGTGTCTCATAGACGGCCAAATCAATGCCCGCATACGGTATAATGCCCAACATATTTGGAATGTAACCACGATAGAAGCTACGTACACCCTCATGAATGTAAATCTTTTTAGCCGCATCCAAAATACCTCTGTACTGACCGGTCTTGCGCAAAGCCAAACGTGTCTTTAATACTTCCATGGGATAGATTGCGGTCTGTGAAATGCCACCGGCTGCCGCACCAGCCATAAAACGTTCACCAATAGTCATTTGACGTTTATCATCGCCGCGTATCAGTCGTTTGATTTTCTCGTAGGCAGCAAATTTTATAGCCGACTCGGGGGCAATTTTTAAAACATTTATACCATTACCTCGCCACATACTACGTAAGCCACCTTCTCTTAGCATATATCTTAAACTATCTGAGATTCCTGTCTTGTGTGTTTGGACCTGAAAGTAAAAAAAAAACGAAAATAAATAAAACAAGTTAGAGCGCTATATTCGGCTGTGCCAAATCTTCAAAACCCTTTACTACCTACGTGTCTTACACACAAATATTTATAATTAATTTTTGTGTAAAAAAAAGTTGTCTTTTTTTGCTTATATCTCGTTACTTGTCGGATTTTGGTGATTTTTAATAGAAAGAATCCGTAGGACATCAGTGAGTTGAGAAAAGTTGACTTTAACAGACTGACAGACGGACATGACTAAATCGACTTCCCTACCTATAAGGATTCAGAATATACATATGATATACCTTATGGGGTCGCAAATGAATATTATAGACTTAACAATCGGAATGACAAACCTTGTCACCTGAGGTCAAGGGTATAAAAACTTAAAATATTATTTAAAGCCGATATTTACCTGCAAAAACACTTTTATTCTATCTAAGGGTGCAGTACATGTGCGGGATACAGCACCAGCAACACCACCAGCTGCCAAATGACGCCACCACATGCCACTTTGTAACTCTGTTGCTGTAAAGTCATCAGGTACGTTCATATCCTCACCAATATCAAGGTACTACAATTAAATAATGTTTAACAAAATTATTCATTTACTAACATATTAAATTTAAAATAAGTTTTTTAATTTTGAACATTTAACAGGATTAGTTAGGTATAGCATACATACAGGCTCATCCTCATCTTGCAATATTTGTATAAGCATGTTTGCTGTTTCTTGTTGTATTTTATTTTATCTATTTTTTTATTTTAGAAGGTTTTTTTTTAGTATCTCCTCAGTATGGACTCTAACTTTCTAATTATTTATTGTTGTACATAATTGCAAAAAAAAAATAGTATTTTTCGTCAAAACAATAAAATTTTGTAACAAAACAAATTTAAAAAATCACGTAATAGACACATCACACTGTTTTATTCATTTATTAACATTTAATATACACGAAACGAGCATCTAATAGCAACTGCAGCATCTATTATAAAGATGCACCAATAAAGTGAATGACTGTTGTAAGTGCATGTGAATAAAAATCAAATCTATTAATCAAAAACACAAGAAAAGAAAAACAAAATAAAACTGACAAAAGAACAGGAGTTGAGAGAAAGATTTTCCTTAGATTTAAAAAAAAACGTCTTTTGTTTTTTTTTAAATAAAGTTAAAAATATGCTCTTGTCCACAGTAGCACAGTGTCCTCACTATTGCCATATATTGTTTAGTATTTTTTATATATTTTTTTTTTAATTATTAACTCTGGCAATTTCAATTAATAATATTATTTGAAATTGATTTCTGTACAAAGCCCTGATAAAACTTAATTTAACGTAAAATTGTTTAGGAAATCACACAACGCATTCACTTTATTAAACATATTTTTTTCTAAGAAAAGCTTTCAATTTTTATAAAGTTTTTCACATTTTTAAACTACAAACTGTCAATGTCCGTCATGTTTACAAGTGTTTTTTCATTTTAAATTGTACTACATATTTCTTATTTTTTCATTTTATAATTAAACGAAAAACACACACAAAAACTTAGTGGCAAGTTGTCCATTTTTTAATTTTTTTTTAATATTTTGAAAATAGTTATGCCACAACTGCCTTCTAATTTTTTAAAACCAACTGCCAGTTTCTATATTTTAAAAAAATTCTATATTTTCTTTAAATTGAAAATATTTTCAATTTTTTTTTTTAACTTTTACAAAAATCTAAAACTAAAAAAATAGAATAAACAAAACTGAAGGTAGAAAAATAAAACGAAACTATTTAAGGAAATTAAAATATGAAAACTATTACGAAAATCAAGCGTAAAGAAAATTATTCAATAGATACATATGTATGTACAAACATAAATACTTATGTAGGTATGAATATACATATGTATGTATGTACGTACATATTATGTACATGTATACGATAAACAATACATACATACATACATATGTATGTACAAAATAATAAAATATGTTTACATACATACATATGTGTAAAACAGGCTAAAAGAAGTCAAAAATGCTAATCACATACATACATACATCGAATAAGTATTTAAAATTGCAGTGTCAATGTCAGTTTTTAATTAACAATCTACATATCGTCCCCTAAAATGAAAGGTCGAAAATCATAAGTTTTCTCGGTGGATAAAAAGCTAAAAGAATTAAAACTATTGTGGTATCTTTAAATTAAAAAAAAAAAATCATTACTGTTTTTTGTTGGTATGGCCTTTTTAGGTTCAGGCGACTGTATTTATTTAGATTACGTACTAAATCTAAAGTAAACATAGTAAATAACTAAAATTTATTTTAAAAGTAAGAAAAACAAAACAAAAATTAAATATTTTAAGTTCCGCAATTGTAAAAATCTAGCATAACATAAACATACAAAAGAGAGAGCGAGAGAGAGAGAGAGAGAGAGAGGGTGAATATAGAAAATTAAGAAAAAAAGTGCCATCACGTAATTAAAATGTGTGTATGTATTTATTTATACATATGTACATATGTATGTATGGATGTATGCTTTGATAAAATTGGCAAACGTTTCTATTGGTATATAAAAAACTACATATTTCCATATGGTTAGCAAAATTGCCAAATTATTTGCACAAAAAAGCAAGAAAATTTTATTTTTTTTTTAACAAAAACATATTATAAAAACAAAAGATTTGTTAGGGTTCATGGAAATAGCTTTTTTTTATTAAAATATTTTACAATTGTTTTTAAAAAAGTTTGACAAAAAACGAAAATAAGCTGTCTACAAGCAGTTTAAAACAAATTTAAAAAAAAAACAAAGAAACAGAAAATTTCTTTGCATCCTTATGTGAATCGCTTAGTGTGAAAAGATATTCTCCTGGCTATCTCCATATGCATATAAAAATTGTATTTTAAAAAATATTACAACAAAACAATCGAAGATTTTGATATATATAAATAAAAAGTTCCGTCCGAGAACGACCTTTTGAATCGATTGACAGCAAACAGACGTTAGTTGCGTAAATTTAATTTGCAGGTAGATTTCTCTCAATGGGTGGCGCTGTAGTCATGATATTTAAAGTTTTCGGATTTATGATACGATTTGGCTTAAATTTACAAAATAAAGCCATTTTAAAGTTTTTAGAAAAAAACTATTAAGGATAAGGAGTTTTGAAACACGTTCAAGTATGCTTATTAACTAAAGCTTAAGGGACCCAAATACCTTGCGGTTCACATAAGGGTTAAACAAATCATTTGACGTGTTGTTACAGTATATTCGAAATCACATTTTACAAGATTAAAAAAAACAAATTCAATTTTTTATACATATGTACATACATACATGTATTTAAATAGCAACAGAGTTTTGAAAAATCTGATAAATTTTTGTTGCGTTTAAAAAAAGTTTTATTTTGAAACCTTATAATTTTTGTTTAAGTCGTTTTTAAGTTTAAAAACACGTAACCACAGATATAGTTTCAAACATTAAATCTAAATTCAAATCTTTTAAAATAATTTAAAAAAATCATCTACGTAAATAAGAAAACAATTATTTATTTTAAATCATTTTCAAACATGTTTGCTGGGTAATTACAACGAACATTTTTGTATTTGTTTATTTTGAAAGAGAGAACCCAGCTAGCCCTTTCAATCGCAGAAGAGTCTATTACGAATCGCATGCAGAGCGTTTCCAATGTATGTATGTATGTGTTTGTGATTTTTTTTTTAAATTTTTGTAGAACCATGAAAAGATTATTTTTTTATTCATATCTATAAAACGTTAAGGTATACAAGTCGAAACTAGAATTGCTGATGCAACAATTAAAAACAGTTGCTAAGATTTTTTCAAATTTTCTTTTAAAAAAATTATTATAATAAATAAATACATTTAAAATTTTAATTAAAATTGTTAAGCATGTAAGACGGTAAAATGATTTCTTTTTAAAAGAAGTAAGAGCGCTATATTCGGCTGTGCCACATCTTATATACCCTTCACCACTTGTAGGTATGGTCATAAGATAAGACAAAGATATCCGAATGGAAGAAGACTTTTTCTTATATTAATTTTTAATTTTTTAAAGAATGGAGCATTTATTTCTGTACCCATACTTATTGACCCTCTGATGCACCATTCACGCTTACAAGCAAAAAAAATATATGTATATGTATGCATACTCATGCACAGTTCTTTTTTATGGCTTACGCTCAAGTAAGTAGGAAAAATTTAGTAACACCTTGACAACTCACGCTTACAAAAACAACTTACTGAAAAATATAGGCAAAATTATTATTTTGTTTTGATCCACGGCGATGCGTAAAATCTCGTTATTTACGCTAATGATGTTAGCGTTATCGATCTTGAATGTGCTTAATTACATCTCTTTGACATGCAATAAAATAAATAATTATTTTAATTTTGAATTTCATATTCTCGATATTCTTCTTCGTAGAATTTTTAAAGTTGATGGAATCAGTTTTTAATGCAAAAAAAATACTATTTTTAAATCCAATTTTTTTATTTTTTTGGTCGATATGGCCTTTTACATTTCAGGTAACAAAAGATATGTATCTTTACATGATTAAACAAGTGTTTAAATTTTTTTCACGCATTTTCTGTTTCTTTAAAAATTTTTTTATGCACCTATGATTTGACAGAGACAGAGTTAAGATATACATATATGTACATATGTATGCGCGTATGAATGTACATTAATATATTTTCATAATCTTATTTGCAAACTCTAAAAAATCACGAGAAATTATTTAACTTGTTAAAGGAAAATACGTTAATTAACACTTTAATATCCACTTCAAGTTAACAATATGTAACAAAATTGTTTTATAAATTTTAAATTCTATATTGTTGTGGAATTAAATAATAGTTTTTTAACCGAAAAAATTCTTTACGCAAAATATTTTTGAATTAATAAAAAAAATAAATGTTGGAAAAATAAAATCGATTAAAAATCGTAAAACTTTGAGCTGAAGACGACCACAAATGCTCTACATAATGTACATACATACATATGTACATATTTAATAAACATTTAATTTTTCAATAGCCATAATATAATTTATGTAATATTTGTCGGCGAAATAAAAACATTTAAAAAAATTTAAATAAAAAAACCGTTGACCCATTCATAAATTTACTAGACAGTCTGTAAATATAAACATACAAATGTAAAAAAAAACAACAAAATATATATTATAAAGTGTGAACAATATTTGTTTAAAAAAATTAATTTGAATAAACGTCAACATTTTATTGACGTAGGTAGTTTATTATTGTTTACTGTGTCGAGTCACAAGAGCAGATAATTTAATTTAAGAAAATAATATTTTAAAAATATTTTCTACATACCTACATACATATACATATGTACATACATACATTAACGTAATTAAATAAAAAATATTTCGCCCCCTCTTTAGAAAATATACATTCATATATGTAGGTATGAACATACATACAGAAACAAGCCCCCTTTTTTAAAATATATGTACATACGTTTGTACATACATACATACAGATGTATGTAAATACATACTTTGATAAAACAGGACAACAAATGTTTAACCCAGCGATCAGAGTAAACTTTTTAAAATGTTTAAGCTGACGCTAAATCCAAATCCGAATAAACGTTAAGGCATTTTATGAAGTTTTTTTTTAAAGTCATGTTAAGAGAAGAAAAAAAGAAAAGATTTTAAAATGTCTTAAAGCCCAATATAAATGAGCAACCTCGATACAAAAAACGTGTTGAAATTGTGTATTAAAATTAAATGAATGAATCAAGTTAAAACAAGTTTCTACACTTGGCAGCAGTTTGTCTTAGCAAAAATTTATTAAAATATGTTGACGAACGTGGCTTAAACGCGTTCGTTTTTCGCTCACAAAGAAAATACTCAGTTATTTAATCATATCCATTTCTCAATACATGCAAGTTGACCACAGCAATTAGATTTTCGAAACAAATTTTAAACCTTATTGTAAAAATTACCAATAACTAAAGGAATTTCGCACTCGATTCAAAATTTCATTGAAATTTTAATGGCCTTTATTGGGTAGTAAAATGTTTTCTGTTGCTAAGCAAAGTTAAGAGTTTTATATTGACGCACGAAATGAGGAATGAGGGCATTGATAGAGACAGAAATGCGTGTGAAATACAAACAGTAATGCCAATTTTTTACAACAAAAAGCGCTACAGACTGATCTTAGTTAGATTCGCCTAAAACTTTAGTTAATGTATAATAGACTTTTAAAAGCTTTCGGATAAATCTTTCATTTAATAAAAATAATCCTGTTTTTTTTATACATCAACATAAAAAAAAAACTGTGCATCATCAGCTAGCTATTCGGAATATTAAAGTTACCTGTTTTTGAAAAACGCAAAACGTGATAAATAAGCAGCACTCAATACAAATAAAAAATTAACATTAAGAGTAACAAGAGTTAAAATATAAATTGATCTTTAACAAAAAAAGAGCGTCAAATAAAAGAATTATTAAAAACTTAAGAGAAAAGAAGAGACGTTTATAAAAGTTAAAAATACATACTTACATATGTATGTATATTCATCAGGAAGGAAATAAATTAACAGTTTCTTAGAAAAACAAAATGTTTAGTCAACGTTTTGAGACAAAAATTGTCAGTTTACACGGTTGTGAGCAACTTTTATTTATTTATTTATTTATTTATTTATTATACTTTTTCTTACAATATTGTAAGATCTGAAAATTGTGTGAACGGATCATAACTTGTTAGTGATTTTTTTTTTATTACATATTTATTTATTTATTTAAAAACTTAAGCTCGAGGTCTGACTAGACAGACCAGATACCAGATACCACCTAACTTTTAAATTGAATTCATAAAAGAAGAGCCTTGAAAATGTCGCACTATTGAATATTTTTTATTGTTATTTATTAATTACAAACAAGAATATTCAAGTTAACATACCATATTCATCATATCACGGAATATAATGGTGAAATCTTCCAATACATCGCCAGCCACGGCCATTTGATGAATATTACAATAATCATTAGACATATTGTCGTGCAGACTATTACTTCGCAACATTATATCGTATAGGATAAATAAAAAGGTTTTTTTTTTTATATAAAACTAAATTATTTAATTTAAATCACAGTTCTTTTTGTTCAAGTCTTTTTGGTTAATTATTTTAATTTGTATTTGAATTTTTACTTGACTATATTTTATAAAAACTTTGGTTGAAAACAAATTCATTTTCCACTGATTTAACAAAATACAATTTAAACACTTTGCATTACACGAAAATTACTTTAGTTTTGTGTTATTTATTTGCATTTATTTTTAATTTTTTCTTATCAATTTATTGAAAAAAATAATTAAAAACCTTCCAACTCTTTGTGTGTTTTTAAAGAGAAATTTTTTAATTTTCTTTTGGAAACAAAAATTCAAATAAGTTAAACTGAAAATTTTTTCTCAAAAGTTTTCTCTAAAAAACAAGTAGTTTTTTTGTTTGTTTTGACTTCGCTTGTTTTTTTTTCAATCCGAGACAACACGACCAATACACAAGCCAGTCACTGTGAGACTAATTTCTAAGGGCTCTGGCACATATAATAATATTAAGAAAAATATAAAGTGTCTATTCATGTAGATTATTTGGCAAAGAGTACAATTAGTTAGTCATTAGCAACTGGTGGCAATCGTTAAAAATTAAAATTAACCTACCAAACGCTCTCACTCACACAATTCGTTCTCTAGAGTTCGTTGTTATTATGTGAATATTGGTTTCGATTCGAAAAAAGCTTTTTTTTTATTTCATGTGAATGTATCTACACACAAATTGAAAAAAATAATAAATTTCTTATCAATCAGTTTATTCATTTCAATTCAAAGTACATTATAATAAAAAGCCATACAAAAATATGTATATGAAACATTATTGCTTTATTATTATTATTATTGTTATTATTTTTTATTTTTTTTAATTTTCTTGTTATTTTTTAGTCATATGTATGTATGTTTTATACATATGAATGTCTATGTATGTATTTATAAATATGTAAAGGGTGCCTCAAAGCAAGATTTAAATTTTCCGCCATTTATAACACAAAAAAAATTTTGTTCTGAATACCCAAAAAACCTTTAGTTAGCCTTTTTATTATTCACTAGCTTTTAATCCACTTTTTCGTTAGCGTGTTTTTTCAAAAATTATTTAACATTCAACTTCTTTCTGTAAAACGTTTTAGTATTTTTCGTAACATATATACATACATACATACATACATATGAGGCATTTAAAACCAACCGACCAGCTACAGGAAGAAATATGTGGGATCAGTGCCATACTTACAGCATATATATAGTAGAAATAAAGCGTGGAACAACTTTTTTGATTTGATCAAAAAGTGGGTTAAATATTTAAAAATGTTTAATGTTTTTTATAATTAATTATTTGCTTTAACTAAAGAAAAGCAGAAGAGAGCTTCGAGAATTAGTTCTGAATTTATCGTAAAATCCAAAGCCGGCTTAATTTTTTTTATTTACTTTTTTTTGGGGGAGGGAAATAACTTACATGTGGGTATAAGATTGAAAAAAAGTTTTTTTTTATTGTAAAGGCAAAATTTCAGTTCAAACATACATATTGTCACCTGAAATCCAAAAAGCCGTAAC
>NDXZ01045438.1:1079-32947 GCA_003055125.1 Paykullia maculata | reverse complement strand
TTAACATGACAGAAGAGGTAAAAGATAATAAAATGTTGTGCGATTTTGTTGTTTTGTTCTTTTGTTGTGATTTTAACAATTTTCAATTTGTTTTTGTTTTTGGTTTTACACTGTAATTTAGACATTAAAATGAGGAGAAAAAGAACACAGAAAACAAATACAAAAAAAATAAAATTTTGATATTAATTCATGCTTAAGTGCTAATCAAATTTAATTTTTTCTTATATTCAAAACAGTTGTCTGGGGCGCTGGGATTCGAAATGTTTCAAGATGTAAAATTTATTTCACATTTAGTTTATTTGGGCGACAACATAAATGCGAAAACAAAAATTTAGGAAATGAAGAAAGATGAGAGAGAGATGGTGTTTATGAGAGAGAGAGAGAGAGAGAGAGAGAAAGAGAAAGAAAGAGAGAGCACAAAAGATATAACACTAAAATAAGTTTACTGCGGACAAGTTTTCGATGGATTAAAATTTTCGGAAAATTTTTGAATAATTTAATTCTTTAAAAAACTTACTTAGGACTTAGATTTTTGTCAAAAAAATTGTCAATAACTTGAATTTTCTATAGAAAATTTATCGATAACTTTGGGATAAAGTTATTAATTGCTTTAGCTGTTAATTGCAAAAGGATTGTTAATATATGTGTTCCTTAGAAAAGTAATCGACAATTTAATTTATTTTGTAAAATATATGTACCATGGATATGGATAACATTTCTTAGGATGACTTTACTATTTTACAGGATTTTTCTATTAAAAATGTATGAAGAGTTTAGGAAAAACCCTAAACCTTATTCCGTTATATTCTCAAAAAAAAAAACTATTTTATGCCGATGAAACTTTGTTATAAAATATGAGAGAAATGAAGGGGATTTTTTATAATGAGAGAATGTTGATTATGTTTATGAAATAAAAGAAAGAGAGATATTTATATTGTGTACTCTTGGATTATCCCGTTATAAAATGGATATTAAGTGCACACTTTATCTATGAAAGCCGGACGAATTTATGGTTTCAATTCAAGAACAAACAGTTGCCAATCATGGGTACAAATACGCGCTGATGCTTCTGGCCACATTTATACATACATACATATATACAAACATAAGTTTGTTTGTGTGTGTGTATAATACAAAAAATAAACACTTTTAAGCCAAATTCTTTAAAAAACAACTAAAGCTTGTAATACCAAGAAAAGCTTTAAGCAAATTGTCTTTATCTAATAAAATTGACAGGGAAATACCCTTGACAAATTTACTAGTTTCAGTTAAAGCTACGCTTTTAATTTTAAATTCAAAAACATTTAGCATTCCAATTATAGAGATTTTGAATTGAATTTTTATTTTGTGTTTACCATCAGCATCATAGGCAACTTCAGTGGGGCGTGGTCCCCAGCGACCAGCCTTAACGGGAGTGGGACTAGGTGAGCCGGCACGCTCAAGTATATTTGGTTTAGCTAACTTACTGGCAAAGAGTTCATCCAAGGGTTCCAAAGAACTGGCACGGAACAGGGGCCGGGTAAAGGGAGCCAAACTAGTGGCACGATCGAATACCGATGGAGCACGATCGAATACAGATGGAGCACGAGCAGCGCTAGGAGCACGATTCCAGTAGCTTGGTGGTGGAACATAGGGTTCACTGCCAGCACGTCTGTAACGTGATGGAGCTGGGGTAGGGGAATGACGGGCTGTAATAAGTAAAATAAGCACAAAAAAAATTATTGTTTATTAAGCTTTAAAAAAAATTATTAAATTTTTTTAAACTAATTTCAATTCACTGGATATTTAAACAAATGCTTATCTATGTTTCGGCCTAATACAGGCAAGTTTTCTGTCAGTCTTTAATGTTTGAATTTTGCTTGTGGATACAAAGTATTTTAAATAACTATTTCAACATGCATTCGGCATGTTTTTGAATTAATAAGACTTTAATGTAAATGCAAAAGCCAAAAGCGTCATTAAGTTATTTGTATATTTTTGTAACTTTAAATTTTTGTAGCTTAAAACTGTTAGGAATTTTGCATAATTATTTTATACATAGGCTTGAATTCAGGGAAATCATAGAAGGATATTTCTACCTCTCCCTCTGGATCCACGTCTGTGCATACGTAAACACTATTGTGTGTTAATAAAAACAATTTAATAAGTCCCTAAATTATTCATTAAATGTCTAAAAACATATTTTGTTTTTGTTTGCGTATTAGACGGCATTTTTATTGAAATAATTGTAATTGATAAAGTAACTTATGCGTTATATTTATTATTTGCATAATTACTAAATAAGTATACGCCACATTGGCGTATATAAATTTACATATATCCATGTACAAACACTTAACGAGTGAGACCATAGGTCGTATAATTTTTATTAATTCAAATAAAGATTTATATAAAATTATGTTTGCCTACACTATGGAAATTTTTTCATTAGCTTTTTGTTGAATCGTAAACTTTTTCATGAAATTAAAAATTATACCAGAAATATATCCACAAAATCTATAAAGTAACCTCTAAATAAAACATTTATAAAATAAAAATTTAATCACGTCCTCTTAAATTAATAGAAACTCATTTCTTTTAACACAAAACTAATTAAGTTTCTAATTTTTCTGTTTTTTTTTTTTTAATATAATTTCAGTTAGTTCGAGTTATATTGTGTTTTGTAAGGATTATGTCATAAGGTGAGTATCCTGTCTTTTATTGTCTGTATTTAGCACATTTAGTATTAATTATTATTTAAATATTTTTAAATAAATATTCATAAAAAAACATGTATTAGTACTTACCAACAACATAACCTTAAACTACAAATTTTTATTAATTTAAAAAGTATTTAATATTAGTGAATGAAAAAAAAATTCAAGAAAATAAAAATAATTAAAAAAACGAAATTTTGAAAAAGTGTGCCTAAATAAATTGTGGATTTAAGAAAACCTAAGATATCGATGGCTTCTCTTAAAAGAAATTAAATTATCAATGAAATAAGCAAAGAAAGATTAAATAATAAATACAATTTTAGTTATCGATAACTTTTTTTTTAAATGACTAAAGTTACTTTGCTGTAGGTAACTAAAATTTTCGATAATGTATTTAATTAACCGATAATTTTTTAGAAAATATGTGAGTTATCGATAAGTCTTTTAAGGTAACAAATAAGCTATCGATACATTTTTATAGAATATTGAAATAATAAATAATTTTCTCAATTTAAGTTTAAAAAAATTTTGGTTATAGAGAAAATATGAAACTTTCCTAAAACAATCACTTTCATACTTTTAAAACTTATGATATTGATATTTTACTACTGATTATTACTCTTAAATAAACAAATTTTGATATGGAAAAATTATTGATAACTTTTATATAAAAACGCAATATCTTGATATTTAAGCACAGTTTTTCTTGATTTTAATGACTTATTGACTTATTATGTCGAACTAATTTTAGCACTCAGTATAATCCTTTTGCAGTACATGAGCGATAATTAAAATTTACACAAAAAGATTTCCTATAAGTTTTTAATTTTGCGTATTTTGATTTTTCGTTTTCATGGTATATTCGTATATAATTTTAATTTTGAAATTAAAATTTATTCTCGACAACATTTCAAATTACTGCCATAACATTTAGAAAAACAAATAATTAATTGATTTACATATTAACAATTAAACAATATGAAACATTAAAAAACAATTACTTTGAAAGTTGAAACAAACAAAAACAAATAAACTATAAAATCATAATCAGTTTTTTGTAGACACAATTTATATTATATTTTTATATATAATTTTCATATATTTTATTATTTATTGAACTTATTTTTATAAATTCATTATTGACTTTTATTTTGACTTAAAGTTCTTATATTTTAAAATTGTGATATGTCGAGAATGTTATTATTTTATTGAAAAATTCAGTTTCCCATATGACATTAGCAATATCACAATTTCAAAATATACGAACTTTAAACCAAAATAAAATTCATTATTGAACTTTTATATATATTTTTTTATTTTAAATTTTCGTTAAATATTTCATTTTTTGTAATGAGTTCTTTTGTTTGAAATGAAAAGCCAGAAAGAGACAAAGACAAAGCGTTTAAGTAAAGAAATGAGACAAAGATTAAATCAATAAAATTAATGGCAGTAAATATTTACAAAAACTTAAATTCAACAAAAAAATACCAAACGCAAAATGAAAAAAAAAATGATGTAAACGAAGATCTTTTTAGTAAAAAATTAAAAGAAATTTGTTAATTTTTAATGTTAATTTAAGAATCAACCTTCAAAATTCAAAAACAGTTCTAAGGTTTATTTTCTTATTCTTTTTTAAATGAAACAAAACAACGTTTTTTTATAGGTTTTATTAATAAAATGAGTTTTTTATTGAAGTTTTTCTTTGTTTAAATATTATTTTTGTACTTAAGTTAAAGTTGAGGGGAAGTTTTTTTTGTAGGTTTTAGTAGTTTGTTTAATCCATTGATGTAAGAGCTGGCCTTTGCAGGATGTTTAAATTATTATTGGCTGTTTAATTAGTTATTTGTTTAAGTATTTTTGATTTTTTTAAAAAATTTTGAATATTTTTCTGTTTAAACAGTGTCGTTACTAACAGTAATTGAAAAACTTCACAAAAACTCTCCACCAATTTTTTTTAAATTATTTCAAAACAAAATTTTTTTTTTTTGTTTTGGCATTTAAGTGTAATTTTTTCTTCGTTTGTCTATGAAAATTTATATTAGGCCGATGTGTTTTGTTGTTTAGTTCAAACTTTCATACAATTTTTGTTGAGAACTTTTGTGTTTGTGTTTGATTATATTCATCTACGATCGTTGTTGTTTGTTAACAGTTAAATACCTATAAGCATTTGTCTTCTCATTTTCTGTTTACTGAAGAGTATGGCAACTCCCTTTAATTGTTTTTTTATTTCTTTACTTTCTTTTTTGCATTTTGTTTTTGTACACGAATGACTGCTTGTGATTGGTCAATTTCGTTATGATTTCTGTTGTTGTTACTTTGTGTGTTAGTTATTGTATTTTAATGCATTCATACATATGTAGGTTTGTCTACATTTAATTTTGGGAGAAATTCTTCTTCTTGTTTTGAGTGTACGATTTAATGTTAAGTAGTGTTTGGAGACAATATTTTGTCGAAATTTGGTAAAATAACACTCTTGGTAAAATAACACTCAGAAAGTGACCATATCTACAATTTTTGGTCAAAGTTAGAAAATAAATAGCAACTCTGAGAATAAAAATTAAAATTTTGTATAAAGAATTTTTTTTTTGTCAGAAACCAATCCATAACTGTGAAAAAGATTAATATATTGAAGTTATTGCTATTTTGGCGTACTTTTATTTCAATGGATCTTATTTATGTAACAACAAAGCAATAAACATATCGCACACCCAGGTCAATAGTGACACATCTCAAAATTTTTAATAAAAATAGTTAAAGAGAAAAACGTTGGGCCATTGAATTCGAATTAAAACTATTTAGCACTTAGCGTAGGGATCTATTACCATTATATTTTCTGACACAACTAAAAATAAGTCACTTTTATGAATTGCAACTTTATAGGTACCAATTGAAACATAAAGAAAGACAAAACTGTTTTTTAGCAACAGATAACAACAACAAAATACACTGATATTTTTCTCATAGATAAACAAGTGTATTGTGCATAGTTTAAGCATATAAACTCGAAAAATGAACATTTTGAGTTGTGTCATTTTTGAACTGGGTGTGCGATATTTTTTCAAAGAGAGTATTTACACTGCATTGCTCTATTTCTTTTATTGGTTTTGTAATTGTTTTAAGTCCATTTTTGTTGCTCAGCATCCTTTTTGTTTGTGTGTAATAACAAAAGTACCGGTAATTTTGTTTAATGAAAGAGAAAGTAGATGATTTATTTTTTCGCTACAAATACACTTTAAAATCCTGATTTTTTTTTTGTGTCACTCATTTATAATAAGAGATGAAGTTATTGTTTTGTATTCTCTATTAAATTGTTACAATGTTTAAAAATGTATAAAGTGAAAATTATATGAATTTTAGTTTAAAATGTTGTTTCTTGGTGGAGAATATTTTAATTACATTTCGCCAATTTTTTTTATCGCGCTAACGAGTTTTAAAAATTAAATGGATTATTTTTGTTAGTTTATTTTTCAATTACAGTTAATTGTTATAATGTTTCTATACAGCCGTTAAAATGAGAACCATATTTCTAAAAACAAAAAACTATTTTAAGAGAAAAAACTTAAGCTTAAAAATTTAGTAAAAAATGATCGACTGATATTTTTATTAAATGTTATAACTATATTTTAATTAAAGTTTCTGAAAACATATAATTTTGAAAGCTTTATTTTTACAGCTTTTTAATCGAATATAAAGATATTTTTTGTTCAGATGTTAATAAAATTTTTATTCTTTTTTTCTATTTTGTATCAAATGATAAGCTTGAGATTTATTTATAAATACTGGTTTTAAAGTTTAAAACTAATTCAATGAAACATTTAACGAATTTTTTTGGTGTTTTCTTAAGTTTTTTTAGATTGTTTTGTTTTGTTTTTTTTTCATCATTTTTATTTTAAATAAATTTACAGAGTAATTTATGTATTTAAATTTAAACTATATTTAAAAAATTGCACTTAAATTTTAAAATGACTTTAAGTAATTAAATATTTTTTTTGTTTTAACTAAATATTTTATTTTGTTGTTGTTGTTGTTGCTTGTAAATCAACTATCAACTAGAAGAAATTTGTTTATATCGAAATAAAACTTGAGCTAAAAACAAAATAATTTGTTTTGTTTAACTATGGCCTAAGAGATTTGTAAACTATTTCAAGAAATCATTAACAAATCAAACTTTCAAAGCTGTAATTAAACAAGAAATAAAGAAAAAAAAACGATAAAAGATGAAATTTATATTAAAAGAGAAAATAAGTTTTTTACAAAAATTATAAAGAAACAATAAATTTAATTTATTTTTTAAGCCCCAATATTTGTTTTTGATATTTTATAAAAAAAAATAAATTAAATTTTGTTTCTTTTCTTTAAATAATTTCAATTTTATTTTTTGAAAAAACCAATTTTCTTTAATATAAATTAATTGTTGTTGTTGCAGCAAGTGTTGATGTTTGTTTTGGTTAAAGTGTCATCTTTTTTATTGTTTTTTTTTCTAATGAATTTGAGAAAAAATCTTTTTCGATTTCTTTAAATTTTAATATATTTTTTGTTTGAGTATAAAAAAAACTAATTTAATAATCGTTGAAAGGCCTGTGAAATGTTTCATATTTTCGATTTTTCTCTTTTTATTTGGATTTTTTTTTTATTTTATTATTAAAAAATTATATGATTTTTTACTTTTTTGATGTTGTTTATACAAATGTATTTTATATTTTGTAGTTGTTGTTGTTGTTTTTTAATATTATAGAAATGTTTTGGTATTTTTGGTTCTTATTTAGAAATCCATGCTCTTACCCTTGTTGAGTTCTTGGAGCAATTTATCTTCGGGCTCATATTCCAAGGGGACCAAAGAGTTGGGAGTGAGAGGCTTGTCCTTAAGATACAAACCATAACGAGAAGGATATCTGAAAATTAAGGACAGAGGTTAAATATTGATAAGTCAATATTCTTTAAAAAACTAAATGTCAAGTGGAGTCAAAGGACCCCGTTTTGACAAAAAAAAACTAGTATTTTTTCAATTAAAAAAAATTGGATTCTACATGATTTGTTTTTTTTTAAATTTAATTTAAATTTCTTATTATAGGGCCAATAGTTGTTATGTTTTTTTTTTTGCAAATTTTCTATTATTTTTTTTTATATTGAATTAATTACCTGCGTTCAATTTCTTGCATGCGCTTCAAATGATCATTCCAGGCCTTCTCTGCATCGTAGTTAGCTGGAACTATAAATATTTAAAAGAGAAAAAGTAAAAACCGCGATTAGTATTTGACTTTTGTCCTAAAACGCAGACTTTTGCCATTAACTTACAATTTGAAGCAGACAAAAAAAATTACAAAAAACATTTTAGGCAAACTTTTACTCAAGCATCTCGGTCAGCAGCAGCAAAAAATATTTTTTTTTATATAAATTTTAAGCATAATAAAAATTACCAGTTTTATTAAAAGCAGGGAGTAGAATTAAGCATTTTTTTTTTTTTTGTAGAAAAGCAGTTTAAGTTTTTTTAAGGCAAATAAAATTAAGAAAAAAAGAAAAAAATTATTAGAAATTTGTTTAGTTTAAACATAAATTTGTGGAAAAAGTTAAAAAAGAAATGCTTTAAATGCAGAAAATGGACAAACAATGCAAATGCTTCAGGGCGACAAAAAATAAATGATAAAAAAAAATGCTTAATTTGAACATTTGAAAAATGAACGAAACAGTGCTTTAAATGAAGATATACACACACAGAACAGCTAAATTTGTTTAGACAACCAAAGTCTGTGTTAAACGAATGATTTTGTTGTCACAATCAAAACTGTTACAGGGTGTCCCAAATTTACGCAAGACTTAAATTAAACATAAAACGCATTAATTCCTAGCAAAAACGAAAATCGAAATTGTCCAAAATTTATTACATTTTTACAAACAATTCAAACATTTTTGCCTAAATTCAAAATAAATTGTCCTTACAAGGCTTGATTTAAACCTTGACTTTGGCTTTTCTTAATTGAAATTTTAATGTTTTTTAATAGAAATTTTTACAAACGTTTTTTGCCGAACTTTTATTTGTTTTAAGACAATTATTTTTTACTTTTACTATTTTTTCATTTTTTTCTTAAATAAAATTTTACAAACAAAGTTTTTTACTGAATAATTAACTACTTTAGAATTATCGGTTATGCAAAGATTTAATGCTCTCATTACCAATGAGAATGATAGAAAACAAGATTGTGCATTCCGGTTGTAAAAATAGTTTTTCTCTCTGCGCATCATGTCATATAAGGCGCTCTCTCGATAAAAACAAAAGCAAAACGTTAACAAATAGTGTGATTTGTATGAGTTAAAGAAAATAAAAGTGGAAATTACTAAAAAAAAAAACTTTTTTTATGAAATTCATATGAAAATGTTTAATTTATTCATTTATAAGCATTTTCATAGAAAGTTCAAGTAAAATTTATTGGCTGTCTTAAATGTTATTTACAAGGACTACCA
This sequence comes from Paykullia maculata, assembly GCA_003055125.1. Classification (NCBI taxonomy): domain Eukaryota; kingdom Metazoa; phylum Arthropoda; class Insecta; order Diptera; family Rhinophoridae; genus Paykullia; species Paykullia maculata. Next base: position 23,792 of record NDXZ01045438.1, on the reverse strand, counting down.
GTGTTAGAAGTAAGGCAAAGGATAAATAACCATTTTTACGCCAATTTTATAAAAAAAACATCCAGTGTTTATATATATTTGTTATAGGAATATTTTTTTGAAATAAATACTCATTGTTTTATTCGTTTTTCAAATTTTTAATTATTTTTTTTTATTAATTTTACATTTTCTTTGCTTGGAAAATTCAGAGAATTTATAATTTAGGTATCTTATTAAAAAAATACATTCGAGCTCTAAAACAAATTTAAAATTCCCATTTCATGTTCTTAAAAAAAAACCTTCGGTAATAAGCCAGCCTTCGTTGTTATTTGATTGAACAGTGCTTGCTTTTACACATCATGATAAATAAAAACACTTAAGTTTTCCAATTGTTTAAAATATAAAACTTTGATCACTTTTTTTTTACTTTTTTAAACAATCTCTATGAAATTTATAAAGTTCCTATATATTTCTGCCTTTTGTAACGTCAGACATTGAACAGCTGATTTTTATAAACAGAGAGGAACATGCGCAATGCGCAATCTTGTTTGCTATAATTCTTGGCTCATAAGCACATAAGCATGGTCTTATGCAAAGGCTTTTGTTAAGCAAAATTCCTTAAAGTTGTATTCAAAAAGGTTTTTTACTAAAAATCTTTAAAATCAAAAATCATTTCTATTTTTTACCGAACGTTATTTATTTTATTAAAATTTAATTAAGGTTTGTTTTTGTTTTTTACATTAAAAGTATTTTATTTGTTTATTTATTCATTTTTAAAATTAGTTTTTTTTTATATTAAAAGAAAAAGAAATATTTTAATAAATTTTTTTTAATTACCCGGATTTTTTTTTGTATTTTTTTCTATGCATTGTTAACAACAAAATGGCTGGAGAACATAATAAAGTTACCTAACTAAGTGTTGAGAATACGATTGTTAGCCATAAAGTGTAACTTAATGGTAACTAATGTGTGCTTCAAAGCTTAAGTTAGATATATTTTATTGGCATAAATCCGATGACTTCCAATGGCATGACTATATTAAAACCATACATGATAAACCTAAATCGAATCGCTTTGTCCCCTTTAGTTAAACCCCTTCGTTTTTTTAATAAAATGTTGCATAAATTAATTGCAATTGCATCCAAATTGTTATGTATTTTTTCCAATATTTTTTAACAATGGAAACGTATTGCTCGGCCTTATAGTGATTTATTATAACTTAACTCTAAGCTGATTACTTATTTTTTTCTTTTTTGATTGGCAACATTTTACCATCAAATAAAATCTTGCCTTCGGACACCCTGTATTCATAAATAACATAAAGTAAAAAATAACACTTGAAAAGGATCTTAAGTTTTTATTTTAATTTTTCAATTTAACTCAACACAAAAAAAAAGTACAACAAGATTTAAAGTCTTAGCAGTTTTCTCTTTTTATTTAGTTATTTTTGTATTGATGCATAATCTTTTATTAATAATAATTTCAGGTTTTTTAAACATATTTTCATTTTGTTTTTTTTTTTTGCTATTTTAAAGATATTTTATTCGCTTAATGTTGACCCAAAACTGCTATGGCAGACACACAGATACTTTGCTACACATAGAGATTCACAGACATATACAAACATGTGTAAGAGATTTCAATATTTTTAAATAAAGATATTTTTGCTAAATTTTTCTTTTGATTTTAATATTCTGCACAATTTGTTTTTAGGTTGATTTTTTTTTGTTTTATTTTTGTATAAAAAGAAAAGAAAAAGAGACAAAGAAAAATCATAAAAATTAATAATATTCTTGTTTTTCGAATATAAATATAAAGTTTTGAGGGTCTTTAGCTGGGCTGGGATAATTAAGAAAGAACTTAAAGAATGTTCTGTAAAATTTCAAAAAGAAATATTCCGCTATAAAGGGATATTGTTTTCTTATTTTGTTTTGTTTTTTGTTTATTATATTCCTTTTAAAATATTTTTTTAATGTGGTATAAACAAACCTAACACCACAAGGGAAATTTTTATCTAACTTTATTAGGTTTAATTAAGTTAAGATAAAGTAAATTGTTTTCAGGACTGTCTTAATGTTTTAAGAAAATTTTGCTTACTTCATTAGTAAATAAAAATGTATATGTAGATCGTAATGGCCTACGCCAGCTATTTGCAATTAAAAATAATTTTTTAATACTGAATTAACGATTTATATGGCCGATTTTGTATAGAAATACCGGTGCTGGATGAAAAAATTAAACCACTTTCTGCTTATATTTTGAAAGCTCTAATTAGACCTTTTTTTACTTTAAAGCACTAAATTAAACAAGTGCAGCTAAGTTGGCAATACTGCCACAGTGGTCAAAAATGCAATGTTGTTGTCTCTATTCCCTTGTCTACACTATGTTGAATTAAAAGGGTGATTGTGCTTGCAATTCTAACTTTTAATTTTTAACTTAATGTTGGCTGTAGATTTATTTGACCTTTTATTGCTTAAATTTTATATTTCCAAGACCAATGCTTAATCCAAAGAGCATTTAAATAAATTGCAGAAAGAAAAATTGCTTCTATGGACAGGAATTCGGTTTTATATAATTTCTTACAAAGTCGCAACAAAAGTATTATCTAATACTTAATATAAAAAAATATAAATAAAAAATTTACCAGAATTTTATTTTTATATTACGCACGATTGCAGCCTGATCCTAAATAAACTTCGTCGATTCGACGAGTTAACTTTTTAACGGTTCACAACACTGTTAAAAAACTTTAAAAACATTTTTTTATTTTTAATATAACTTTGAGAATGTAAGTTTCAATATCTCGATCTAGATCTAGATATACATACATATACAATATCGATATACATACGATACAATATCAAAGTTAATTTTTTTTTAATTTTGTTTTAATTTCTTTTTCAAAATCTAACAAAAACAATCTGTTTATTTCTGTTTTAATAAAACAAAATCTGTTTTAAAATTATTTTTTCTTTTTTAAAAAGAAAACAAATCTAAAGTAACATAAACCTTGAAAATTTCTTTCGCTTCTGACGCCCCCACATATTTTGCATTGAAATTCAACATTTTAAAATTTATGAAAAAAAATTTTTTTCTTTTTTTTTAAATAAATATTGTAATAAGTTGAGTGTATTTTATTAACAATTCACTCATAAATTATTTGTTGAGAAAGAGAAAAGCTTTTGTGTGTTTATGGGTATAACATAAAATGTTTATATATAATTTGCAAAAACAAATCTATATATACAGAAGTACATACATATGTAGTAGTATGTAGTATATAAAGCTATAATATATTCAAGATATCTGATATTGTTTTTCAAAGGTAGATGTGTACATATTTCTATATTTTTAGTATGTTTGAGTTAAAATATAAAAGAAATTTTGGTTTTGTTTATTATTATCATTTTGTTTATAATAAAATTAAACGAAATTTTTAAAGGAAATGTGCAAAAAAATGTATTTAATAAATTGAAATTTCAAACCGATTTTACATACATATGTACAACTGAAAGAATAATAGAAAAAAGCTTTTCTATTTGAGTCTAAAAAAAAATAAACAAAAAAAATATTTTGTTCTTCATTCTTAGGTACGAATATTATTTGTATTTTAATATAAATTAAAATAATTTTGTAAAATACTGTTTGATATATTTTAAGAAATATTTGGAAAATTTACTTTCTTAAGAAAGTATTGTCAAAAGCTTTGAAAATAATTTCAAATAAAATTGCAAACCATCTATTAAAACATTTTTAACCCTTCATCAAAAGTTTTTGTTTAAACACTAATAACTAACAATATTTTAGGAGGGTACCTAAAGATTTAAATCTGTAGCCCGTGTTTATAGTTACAAACTAAAGTCGGTTCTTTTTAAAAACGACTATTATAGTCAAAAATAAAGTATGAATTTTTATTTCTTTATAAAATAATGAAATAGAATCGAAAAATCCAAAAAAAGACAATAAAAGTTTAATAAAATAATACAAAAATTATGGGAAGTGATTCGGGCTGCTGTTTTTTCCGAAAACCTGCTGACTTTGTGTTTTTAGGTAAGTGAAGCTGTTTCACCTATTTTTAAATTTAAAGCCGACTTTTACGCTACACAAAATTGTACTTTACGACTCTTAAAGTACACTTTGTTTATGACTATGACTGTGGGCCATTAAAATTTAGTTTAAACTCTGAAAAGGTTTGGCCAGACCCATGTGTATGTCGCAGGCTTAAAAATATCGTAATACAAATATATTATTATTTTAGTTTGGTTTGTATTTCAGATGGCCTTTTTTTTATCAGGATGGATCACTTTTCAATAGTCAAATATTAATAACATTTGGGTATTTTAGGAAACATTTAGAAACAGCTTCAAAAGCTTAACTTTTTTAAATATTAAGAAAACAAAACTTAATAAAGAAAATTTCATAATAATTTTAATTTTTTAATAATAGAAAAAGTTAAGAAAAACTAAGAAATACGAGCACTTAAAAGGTACAAAAGAGAAAATAACTTTACAAACTCTAATATCTAGATTTAAATGAGTATTTTCTGGTTTACCGAGTGCATAGAACGAACTTTTACTTGTTTTTAAGAAAGTCAATCCATTTGGAATTATTATATTTAGTTTGTAACACATATTTATGTACATAAGTATGTTTTATGGTGTATTTCAATTTTTTAAATTCTTTCCTTTTCCTAGACAGAGTTGCCAGTAAACTTTCAAGCTTAACTTATTTAAATATTTATTGTTGCTCAAAAGTAAAGAGCTTTAAAACTAAAACCATGTATTTTAAATAAATACATAGAAATACAAAAGCTACTTAAGCTATAAGAAATAAATCGATTAAAAAAGTTTTACACAATTCCATTACTTTTTACTTTACTTTGTTATTTACCGCTTTTGCAAAATGATTTAAATTTATTTTTTAATAAAATAATAAACCTTTAAATAATTTTTTTATCAACTATTACAACAAAAAGCTTTAAAGCACTCACTAAAAGCTTTGCAGCTTTAAAATAAATTTTAAAAAGCCTTAAGCTCCAAAAAAGTTTTCACATTAAAGTAAATGGGTGAAAATAATATCAATTATAGACGATTTTATGTATTTGTGGCAATAATGTATGCGTGACCGTTATGTAAACTAAAAATAAATGTTATGTTGCAAATCTAGGATTCGATGCTTAATGATTCTGAATATGTAGGCGGGGAAAACGTTAAAAAAAGCTGTTTAAAAAAGGATTTTTTTATTAAAAATAAAAGCAATTTTGGTCTAAATGGAATGAACTATTTGTGAAATCTTTAACTTACTTGTTCTGCTGTAGTGATGATCATAGATGGCACGTGGAGAGTAGCCATAGGTTTCTCTGCTGACGGGCAAATATCTGTAGCCATGAGACTGTACACGCTCGTTGGCGGTAACAGGCTCATCAAAGATGCTCCTGTATGTGGCAGGAGAATCCAAGTATGAGCTGTAAGGGCGAGATGCTCTGGGAGTCTCATGGGCACGGATATCCTCAGATCCTGCAAAGGAAATAAGAGAAAATATATTTAAGTATTATTTTTTTAATTAGGGATGGTAAATTTTGTATTATGTGTACGAAGAAAAAAAATTTAAAGTTTAAACCAAAAGTCAATTCAATAAAAGAAAAACATCAAGTGTCGACTGTTTCTGTGTCTAAACTTAAAAAATGTTTTTTCTTAAGTTATTATTTTGAAAAAAAGTTATAATTATTTTAATTATTATTAATATCAAACTTTATTAGCAATATTGATATTCGAACACACTAATACACGCAAAGAAAAAACATGGTTATGATGATCATAATCGAAGGGCATCATACTACGGTTGGATTATATGATTGTAGCTAAACTATGCTATGATCGGTTTTAATCATAACAAGTTTAATTGAAAAGCTTTTCTATAACCATATTATGACCATATATTATTATAACTGTTATTTTCCCTGATTAGAATATGATTCCACCCAACCATAGTTGAGTCCAATATGATCATAATATGACTCCACCTAATCATAATATGACTCCACCTTATCATAATATGATCCCACATAACTATAAATTTATTTCGTATAACAATAATATGATTCCACCCAATCATAATATGATTCCACCCAACCATAGTATAGTCCCGTATGATCATAATATGACTCCACCGAATCATAATTTGTCTCCACATAATCATAATATGATCCCACAAACTATAAATTTATTTCGCATAACCCTAATATGATTCAATTATTATTTTTTAATGTGTTTTTAAACTCTTGACATTTCATATACAAATTTTTTAATAAATTGAAAGCTCTTAGAAGAAGAAAAACAACCGAAAACAAACAATTGTTAAAGTTTATCATACTTCAATTGCCTTGCAACTACACTGTTGTTGCTCACACCATTTTATGATTACTTTAAATATAATGTTATTTTTGCGAACAAATCATGGTTTGTTTGTCACAAATGCTTTTTTAATCATATTATTTTTCTGGATAATCATGTCAAAGCTTTAAGTAGTGGTAACCATTTAATGATTAAATATAAACCAAATATTTGATTATCGTTTACTATAATTTGTTTGCGGTAAAAAAATTTTTCGTAGAGAAAATACAATAGTTGTCGTGATCATGTTTCAACCATGTTTTTTCTTTGCGTGTACACACTAAATTAGTGGCTACATTTTCTTAAATTGTATTAACGATTTTCAAATTATTTTATTTTACTTTATATTTTATTTTATAATATTTTTTTTGCCGATATATCTTATTTTTGGTACTAAGCTGCCTAAAAAAGTTTTAAACAGTTGAGATGATTCAGTTCAAGAGTCTGCCTGTGGGAATGTTTTCCAGAGGCAGGCAGTTCCGTGCCCCAGAAGAATATTTCTATTACTACTAATAGTAAAGAGGGTATAAAAAGTTGTTCATTTAAAACAGGCATACAAAATGTCAAGAGCTTCAAATGTTTAGTCTATCAGTAATGTCAGATGTAGGGAATTTAACCTGCATTATCATAAACAATTTATATCTTTATTAAAGGTTTGACAGTTTTATAAACCTTTGAGAACTTTAAAAATAGTTTATAAATAAGGATGGGGGTTAGGCTTTTTAAACTTTAAACAAAAGAGAGAAAAATTTTAATAAAACAAAAAAATTATTGAAACTCACAGCAGCTTAAGAGTTTATTCACTTACACCCAAACAAAATTATTCGCTCTATTTTACTTATATTCTCCCTCTCTCTTTTTCTCACTCTTTCGTTTTTGCCAAATTTACTATTAGCTGCTAAATTTATTTCGAACCAGTTGTATTCCTAATTTAAAACTTGTCACTATCCCAGTGTATTTTTCAAAACTCAAAGTTCTAATATTATTTCATTTTATGTTTTTCGAATCTATAATAAAATCAACAACCAAAAACTAGGCAGACTAAATAAAACTGGGTGACTATTAAATGCATTTTTAGAATTTTTTACTCATTTAAAAATACACATAATAAATTAGTAAAAGAATTTTATGTTCACACTAAGCAAACATTAAGTGATATTTATGTATGTTTGTTCACACTAGCGCGTCTACATACATAATTTATGTTTCATATGTAATTAATAATATGATTCTTTAGTTAGAAACTCACACCTTAACATTGTTCATATACATTCATACATACATACATATATTAAATGGGGGGTATATTTAAAGGAAATCGTAAAATATTTATTAATGATATGTATATAATTAAATAAAACAAATATTGCATAAATCCAAACGAATATTTATGTCTTTTATGTTTATTTGTAAGTAAAATGTTTGTTTCAATTAAGAAATGCATTTTTTAAATATTCACTCCAATTTCAATAGATATTTGTTCGGTGTGAATTGATCAGAAGGAAAAGTGCAGTTGATTCATAAATTACAGTTACGTGACGTAATTTGTTAATTTGCCCAATTCACAATCTCACAATCAATTCACAGAAAATTGCCCCTTAATAAGGGTCATTTCTAGCTTAATGGCTTAATGCCAGCGAGCAAAGTTGCCATATTTCAAACAAAACAGCAATTTGAAAAGGTTGCCAATTAGAATTTTATGCGGCTTAGGGAACGGTAGATTTATATGTGCAACTTTCTTTATATGTTAGTATATCGTATTTTATTGTTAAGAGCTGTAATTTTGGTGCTTTTCTGATATTTTTGTTGCTTTCAAGTCTTTTAGTCCCGGGTACTTTTTTAAACACCCCTTTTTAGGCTTATTGTATTTTATTTAGAATGTTTTTAATGTTTTTTTTTTTGTACAACCATAAAACTTATCAAAGCTTTAAAAAACTGAGTTTATATGAGAAATCTGTCCTATAAACCTATAATAAAGTTATCAATTGTTTATCAGTATGCAGCTAAATACTTTTACTCTACTGAATAAATTACAAAGTTTTTTGAGTTTTAAAAATAATAACAAATTCCATAAAAATAACATAATTGAGTATAAAAAGAAATTCATAAAGACTTTTCTTATAAAAATATAAATTAAAGTAAATTTTAACTGTTCTCATTTAAATATATGTTTAATAAATGACTTTACTTATCGATGGTCAAAGGTTTATACCAAATAACTGTTTATTTATTTTCAATAAAAGAAAATTATTGTTCTGGTAATTCTCATCAATATTTCACACCAAGAAAAAATGGTCAGTTACATGTTATACAGCGATATATAACGTTATAAGAAGTACTTTACGTAACATTTACGTTTTTATATTCGAGCCTTAGTAATTTGCCTCATAGCTCCACTAAATATTTGCTTTCGAGTTAAAAACTAGGAATTCAAATAAATAAAAAAAATTACTTTGTATAGTCAGTTATTAAATTGAAAACTAAATTTAAATATAATTTTTTTCAATTTGAATAAAAAACAGTTTAAAAAAAATCTAAAGTAACCAAAAAAAAAAATTTTTTTAATTGATCTCAAAGAACTAGAACGTAAAGCATATTAAAATTTAATTATGTATAAATACATATGCATGTATTTTCTAGTTCTTATTATTTGCAAAATTTATTACCATCTTCCTAAACTGTTTACTAAAAAATTACAATTGATTATTTCACATTCCTTCTCCTCCTTCGTTTTCTCTAAATATGAATTTCCTTTAATCGAATTTAAACACTTTACGTCATTAGATTTAATTTGTTTCTTAAATTTTCATTGAAAATTTTCGTTGTTGGAATATATTTTTTTCTACGGGTTTAAAATTGAAACAATTTTTTTGGTTTGTGTTTCTGGCCGTTTCAAATTGGCCTGTTGCCAAAATATAAAAACTGTTCTATATGTGTTTTTTTTTTTTTGCTAATGTTAATAAAACTGAACCATTTGAAAAATGAACTAAATTATTTTATTTTTTTTTTTAACTGTAGATATTAAAATTATTTTTGTATATTTTATAAATTTGAAATGTATTAAATAACCTACAAAAATTAGAAAGAATTAAAAAATATTTAGAACAGTGGAACAAATAAGTGAAGGTAAATTTTAAAAGGAGACAAAATTTCAAATGAAATTAATATTAAAATTATTATTATTATTATTTTTAATTATAACAAATAACTGTTTTAATGTTTTGTTTGTATGTATGTATATATAAATATAAAATAATGCAAATCATAGTTAGTCAAAGTTTCTTTAACCAATTTGTGCTCCTATGTAAAATAAATAACCCTTTTTACTTAATTGGTATTTAAAGTAATTTTTAGTTTAATCTATTTTTAAAAAAATTGTTAAACTTGCCTTTTAAGGATCTGATGTAGGATTGCCAGAACTTGGCCTTCTTGCTGGGGGTCTCGTTGCGACCAATCATTTCTAAATGGGACTTAAACATTTTGATCGGTTTGTTGTGTTTGTGTGTGCTTTAAGCGTAAAAAGTTCGTTTAATTAAGGACTCGTTCGCTATAAAGATAAATAAAGGATACAAAATATTAAAAAAAATTTTAAAAATAATTTAAAAAAATTATAAAAAAAACAAAACCATTAAAAGTAATTATTTTTATAATTTCTAAGTAATAACAAAATCTTTACGTTAACATTTTTATACAAAACTTGAACAAATTTCGAAGTTTTAGTCGATTAGGTTAGGTTAGGTCGACAGAAAGAGCTTCGAGGGGTGTCATGTCCCTAGGACATACACCTAGGCCTGCGATCGGTTTGTTGTGCGCTTGTTTGGGATTAACATTTGTATACTTTTATAGTTAAACAAAACTTTCGTCATTCATACTGCTTTTAAAGGAATTTTTAAAGAGAATTTAAAAAATGTTTGTTTGGCGAGCTTTAAGCTTTAATTAAAGTCTTATAAACTGGAATTAAACTTATGAGTATTTGAATCATTTAAATGAGTAATTAATTTTACATTATTAAATTTAATAAAAACTGTTTGATCTAAGAAATGTTCCATATTAAATATATGCAAAATAACCAAAACAACATTTAAAGATTTTAAAAATTTTTAAATCACAAATTTGAAAAATTTCTTAAATACAAATATGTATAGTGAAAAAGCTTTCAAATAATTATATTCTTCTTAAGATAGTGAGTCCAAAACAATTAGCATTCATTTAAAGTCAGCATTTTATTAAAAGCTTTAAAAAAATGTTCAAAGATTTTTTAGCCAAACGATTTTTAATAATGTTTTAATTTATGATCAGCGTAATCAGAATTTTTTAAGTCACTTTCTAAAAATTTAAAATTAAAAAACTAGTGTAAAGTAAATTTCGAATTTCAAGTTGTTTGTCAAAACTTTTTCATAACATTTTTTTTTATTAAAAATAAGCTTTTTAATGTTATAACTTTAAATTGATTAAACCTAAGGTATGAATTTTTGGTAGAAGGCAGAAATCATAAGGTTTTTTTTAATTTAAATTTTATTGAAAAAGCTTCAAAAGCTATATCAGTTTTCACAAATTTGATTGATTTAATCAAAAATTAAGTTTCTAAATATGTTTTATAAAAAATTAAAGTTTCTGAAGTTATAAATCAGTAAAATTTATTTTTAGATTTAAATCATTAACTAAAAGCTTTAAGAAAGCTTTGTTTTGATAGATTTTTGTTTTAATTGACCTGCAAAGCATCTTATGCTTCACAGTAAAATATGGAAAAAACTTTCTCTATAAATCTAAAAAACAACTTTTTTTTAAACATGCGGTTCAAAGTCTTAAATATCCAACTGGGTCTTTCTCTTTCTACTTTTTTTATTTAAATTAAAACCGTTTAGAGTTTGCCAACAACAAATATTATATCACATTTTTGTTTAAAATTTATTCTTGTTGCTTCAAAATGTCATCACTTTCACTTGATTCCTTCTAAGCACAGTTTCATTTTTCATACAAACGAAATTAAAACATTTTCTGTGTTCTAATTTTTAACATTATTTTTTTCTCTTTTAATTATATATGTATGTATGTATGTATGAATGTTCGCCTTTCAAATATATATTATATGTATCTACATTATATACGACAAGATCATGACACTAAAAATAAATTGTAGATATAATAAAAATAAAAAAAATGTTTTTCATGAAAAAAGAAAAAAAAATTAATTTGTTGGTTGTTAATCACACACACACTTTTTTTGTATACAGAAAACTCACACGAGCCGTTAAGAAACACAAACGGAAAACAACGTCTGAAAAATAAGTTTCAGAAAAATCCACTAAAAATTATATTCAGTTCTATAGATCGATCGATCTTAAGCGATGACACAACGACAACTGACGCAATTTCTTGAGTGTAAGAAAAATTTGTTGATTTCGCAAACAAAAACTGTCTTTGTGAGCGAGTGAGTGAGTGAGAGAGCGAGTGAGAATTTGTAAATATATTTTTTTATTTATTTTATACCTTAAATTTAAAATTTCACGTTAAATGTGTTGTTGTATTTTTTATTTTTAAGCACAAATATGAAATAAAAATGTCTGAAATTTTGTATTTTTTTTTTTTGCTTTTCTTTATTTTTTGTGTTGACTTGCTGTTTGCACTAGCTTTAGCTAAAAATTTCAGATATTTTTAAATGTCCTTGAGCAGCGTGACTACTATACCGCCCAAGAAACAAACAAAAAAATGTTGCTTAGAAAAGTTTATACTTTTCGTTAGCTGCTTTAAAAAAAAAGTTTGTTGATTAAAGATTAATTTTAGAATTATGTGGATTTTGGCATAAAGTTTAAAAACAAGGTTTTTTTGCAACATTAAACTTTTGCTATATATGAAATGTTTGTTGAGGAGAAATAAAAAAATAAAATAATTTATACTTTCAAAAGCCATAATTTAAAACTTTTTAAAAGTTAATTTAAAATATTATTCTAGTTTTTTTTACCTTTTTGATATTCTCTTCACAAATTAATTACTTAAGCTTAAGGTATATTTTCAAATATCAAATATTAAAACCAATAATAAATTCCTGAAAATGCCACACAATGAAGTGGCGAAATATTGAAAATAAAAATATAATATAAATAAAAGCGATTTTTATATTAAAAACAGACCTTCAGCTTGAGTAATTAATTTGTGAAAAGAATTTAATTAAAATTTAAATTTAATTTAAAATAAAATAGTAAAATTTTTGATTACCAAATGCAACAATTCTTATTTAAAATTCACTTAAGGATTTGAATTTGAAATGTCTTCAAATATAAGAAAGTTTTTTAACAAAGACTTTCTTTAAAAAATATGCTAATCGGTTCAACATAAACTTCAAATGAATTTTAATATTTTTTGCATTTTTTCGAATAATAATAATAATTTTATAATATACAAATATTAAATATGTTCATAAAACTTTAAGCTTATCACTTCTTTAAGCTAAATTTTATTTCAGAAAAGTAAAGTTTAAATTGCAAATATTTTCGAACATTAATAGTTCTATACATTTTGTAATGGTTGCGAAATATTTTCGAATATTGAAATTTCAAATTTATTTTTTTTACTGACATTTAAAATCATCAACTTTAGACTTTAATTTTTTGTTTTACAGTTCTGAAGCAAACTTTTGCTTGAAAAGCTTAATTTAGAAATTTCAGCCATTAAAAATTTTTAATATAATTTTTAAAAAGTTTATTTAAAAATAAAATGTTTATAAAAATTTCTAATTTCTAGTGTTTTTTAATTATAGCAAACTTTTTACGAATATGAATTCTGTGTATGAAAAACATATTATTCAAATACTTTACTTCTGGACTTTGATTAATCATGATTAAAACCACCAAACAATACATTTCGAAATTTTTCGAGCTCCCAATTTTTTTCATTTAAAATGGAATTTTGAATATTGTTAAAAGCTTCAGAATTTTATAATTTCTTTATATATTTTTAAATATATAATTCACGATATAATACACTTTATAGGTATCGAATGTTTGTAGAATTTTTAAAACTTTTTGGCCTTGAGTTCAAACACAAATATTAATATAGAAAAGCTTTGTAATTTTGGCATGAAACAATTTACAAATACAAACGATTCGCTTAAAAAATAATTTTGAATTTGATAAAAATTATTAAAATTTTTTTTTAAACATTTTTATATTTTATTATTTTTTAAAACTTAAATATTTTTGATTTTTTTTTTAAATTAATTTTCATAAGTTTTTTTACTTTTTAAATTTTTTTTATAATAGTTTTTTATTGATACAAGAAATGTTTGAAGTGTTTTTTTTTTTTAATTTATATATTTTGTCACTTAATATTATTTCTTTCTTTTAACTTAAATTTCTGTATTTAAAAATAATGCTTTAAGGCTTTTATGTGTTTCTTTTTTTTATTAAAAAAACTTTTCATTTTAATCTTTAAAAAATAGTATCACAAAACTTTTTTTTATTTTGCTTGAATTATAATTTTTTTTTTATTGTCAATTTAATTTAAATACATATGGATGTTAATGCACATTCATCACAATTTTAAAAATAATTTAAAATTTTTAATGTCTTTCTTTTTTTGTTTTGTTAATCAATCTTTAAGGTTTAAAAAACTATACATATAAAAAAAATTTAATGTTTGATCGATCTATATTTTTGCTGACATATTTCTAAGATTATGTAACCATTAATGTTTCAAAATCCAAATTTCTGTTCAGAATATTTTTTTTTAATTTTATTACTTTTTTTCTAAATATATATATATATACTTTAATTGTTTACAGTTTAATACTAATTTAAATATATTGTTCTTTTATTTACTTTGTAAAATATCTTAAGTCACTTTTTATTATTATTTTTATTTATTTATTTTTTTATAATTTTTTTTTATTTTGTTTCTTTTACATGTTTTAGAGGAAATTTCTGTTTTTTTTAGTTTTAGTTCAATAACTTAATTAAAATTCCTTTGAACAGTTTTGTTTTAGTTCAATCAAAAATCCAATAAACATATTGAGTATTTGTAGTATTTTATTTATTTTATTTGTTATCTTACATTTAATTACTCCCTAAAATATGGCGTTCTATCCTCAACGAAGAATTTTTTCGAACTGATGATGTTTCAAATTTTGCTTCACCAATATCACTCGCTTTTTTTATAAAAAATTGAACGGAATTATATGTTCACCCATACAATTACAACCAAACACACATAAACATTAATACTAAGACACGATATCGCAAATATTTTCCTGTTAGCAAAAGCTTTTTTTTCAAAAACAAAAAATCAATTGTTTTCTCTTTGCTTTGAATTTTTTTTTTTTAAGGAAAATGATCATTCTTATCATACACACACATACGCACACATAGAAATTTGCACCTACACTTACAGACACCCTTACAACTTAATGCATTAAAATATGCGCAAAAACAAAACAAAAATCTTATGCAAAGAAAACCCGTTACACTTACACTCACTCTTTTTCTCTCTTTTACTACAACATCTCTCGCATACAGAAAAAAAAATACATCAACAAAGGCATTTTTAGGTGTTTTAAAAAGGAAAACTTTATTGGTATAAGTGAGTGTTGATGAAATATTGAAAGAAAGCAATAAATATCTTAGGTTTTTTATAAAGAAAAAATTGCCATAAATTCTTTTAAATAGATAAATACTCATAATTGAAAAAAAAGAGTATTTTACTTGTCTTATTATAATCATTATTTTGACTTGAAGTTAATCAAAACTGTCGTTCATTGTTCCCAACATCCGTTTTTTTTTTAACAAATGAAAAAACAAAAATATATTTATCATATTTATTTTCTGTGTTCTTGTCATGTTTATTGTTTTTAAAATCATTCTCAGCATCAGCATTACCAGAGCAACCCACCCACTCCCACTCATTTTGTTTTTGTTTCGTTTGTTTTCAAATATTGGTGAATTTTTTCCATAACGTTTTAAACAAAAAAAATCTGTTTATTTTCACTTTTTTTACTTGAAATATTTATCGAAACGATTTTTGTATTATTAATATATATATTTTCGAAAGAAAATCAATAAATTAAGGCAAATTTTGCAATATATTTTGTAAATTTCAAAATAAACAAAAATTTTTGAAAATATTAAAAAAAATATATGATTAATTTTATATTAAAGATTGAAAATTTATCGATTGTTTTTTCTTTTTTTTAATAATATACATAAATCCAGAAAAATAGTTTGAAAACAAATTGTTTATATAAAACTTACCACAAAATCGTAGATATCAACAAAACCGATTGCCAAGACACCAATTTTTTTTTAACTAAATTAAAAAGATTTCAGGAAACAAATTTCAGTTTGGTTTTGTTTTAAGTTTCTAAGTTCTATTAAAGGGAACCAAAAAAAAATTATATACAGATACAAATAAATTTTTTGGAAAACTTACACTGCGAGTCGTCAGGTTAGCGCCCTCCCCTTTCAGTGACTTTTAATGTTAAATATTGTCTGAAACACTTGAGCTATAGTCTTAAAGTTTTTTTCCGGAAGACACTTATAAATTCTCTTTAAAATAAAATAATAATAACTGCTGTACCATTCAAGATAATATTTAAAAAAAAATTTTAAAAAAACTATATATAAAAAAACGTATTAAAAATTGGTCAACAGGATAGCGCCATCTGCAATAATTTCAATTTAATTAGTATTTTAAGCAATTATTTAGCTTTTTAATACTTACATATTATATTTTAAACGGTATTTACACAGAAAAAAGTGTTAGAAATACAATTAATTTTTTTATTAATACTAATTGTATTAAAAGTATAATTAAAATACAATAACGACATTTGTAAGTTGATTGTTAACAGTCAAGTCAACAAAATTATTTGCATATTAACAAAACAAATTGTAAAATTTTATGTTCCCAAGAGTCAGCGTTGCATGACCTTCTTAATGTTCCCAAGAGGTGCTGGCCTTCCTATGATTTTATCCTTTTTTTCCTCTTTTTCACTTAATTTTTAAAACTCGAAAACCATGATGAAATTTGTTTGTCTTTACCGGGATTTGAACCTGGAGTGCTTGGTTTTGTAGGCAAGCACTTTAACCACTACACTACGCCGGCACAAGAAAATAATCGTTTGTATATTTTGTAATTTTCTTAATTTTTAAAAACTAATTGTTTTAAATTTTGAAATCTTTTATTTTTTTAAATAGTTACTAACAAAATGTTTAATGGTATTAACAAAAAATTTGTTAAACCATACATTTAATTTCAACAAAAAATTTTGTTAACTTCAATTTGTCGATATTTTTTTCTGTGTAAGGATTATTAGTAATGTGTGGTGTCGCCTTTGCTTGAAATCACTTCGAAAATTCGATTGGGAATTGAATTTTACAGTTTTTCTAATACAACTCAACGAAATGGTGGACCAAGCGCTTTTGATGCCTTCAATTAATTCGGTTTTTGTGTTTTATTGTTTTCCGGACTCGTACACTATCCTAGTCATGAAAATAATATTTATACCAATCGGGCACTTCTAAATTAAATTTTTTTTCATCTGAAAAGGCAACGTAATGCCATTGAATAGACCACGTCATGTGCGTACGAGCAAAATTGAGGCGCATTTCTTTCCTAGGCATATTAAGTGGTGTTTTTTTTTAACTTTTGTCCAGCTTTCCTAATTACTCTTTGAACCGTTGACAAGCTCACCTTAAAACCAGTTTTTTCTTTGATTTTGGTAGACGAGCCGTGCGAATTTGATACTTGTCTCAGTATGGCTCGCTAGTCTGCTTAGGAAAGCACTCGATTATTGCCCCCCTTGAAGTTTTTTCCATAGTTTTCCATATTTTTAAGAAAACCAGCAACCGTTTTTCTGTTCCTTCCAATTTTTTTAGCAATTTTATGAAACTATAGTCCAGAATCGTACTAAGCTTCAATCTTTGCTTTTGCTTCCAAGGACGAAACTGTTCCTCTTCCCATTTTATGCGTTTATTTTAATACAAACACTATTTTAATCTACACAAAAAACTGGCAACCGTAATTGTCAAAATAAGCAAGGTAACTAAAAATACATTTGGGGGCACTAATCTGATGACCACCTTTTTAATTTTAATATATATAGAGTTTTCTTAAAGCAGAAAATTTAAATTCGTTTATTAAAACGTTTTTAAAAATTTAATAAATACCAAAGAGCTCATATAAAAAATCTTATAAAAACGTAAATAATAGAGATAATATTATTTTACCCTCCGCCATACATTATAATGTGTTTATAATTTGGCTACAGACTTGAAACTCCAGAGACCCTCCAAAATTATTGTTATTGTTAGTGTATAAAAGAAAACTGATAAAAATGCGAATAAAATCATAGTTATAAGGACATTTTGTTGTTAACATCACATTTGTAACATATGGGTCTGGCTGAACCCATATATATTTCATATTAAAAAACTAAATTTTTTTGGTTCAAAATGTTTAAGCCCAGTTTATTAACAACATTGAAACATTTAGTACAAATATTATGTTATTATATAAATACTGTATGCAAAATAAAGAACAGGGTGATACAATCAAAACGTCATTTTTATTTGATTTTCTAGTTAATTTTGTTATAGTTATAAATATTCATAAAACATATGCTAACAAGCAAAATAAAGCTGTCATAATATAAATAGATCAAAAAAATTTTAAATTTTCTGGCCACACCCATGTGTTACAAATGTGACAATCAAAGCATGTGTATGACAAAGGATTAAACAAAAATGTGCTCAAATGAAAAATTTTTAAGTAGAGAAATTTTCAAAAATTTTATTAAAAAAATTAAAAAATTCTAAATTATTTCGCTAAAAACCAAAATATCCCTTAACCCTTCGTCATACACATGTTTCGATTCTCACATTTGTAACACATGGGTCTGGCCAGACCCACTCTATATTTTTATGTGGAAAATATTAGATTTTTGCTTGGTTTATTTACATTATAACAGCTATATTTAACCTTATTAAGCTATTAAGCATGTGTTTTTTAACTACTAAAATAATTATGAATATAACAAAAATAAAATAAAAATCAAATAAAAACTGCGTTTTGTTTGTAACACCCTATTTTTTATGTTGTATATAGTGTTTATAAAATAACACGCTAATATTTTTACTAAATTTCTGAATAGCTAAAACAAGTTTAGTATAGTTTTGAATGTTGTTGATAGATTGGACTTAAACATTTGAACTAAAAAAATTAGTTTTTCTGCGAGTTTTTCAATTTCAAATATATGTGAGTTCAACCAGACCCATGTGTTACAAATGTGATGTTAACAACAAAATGTCCTTTTAACTATGATTTTATTCGTATTTTCATCAGTTTTGTTTTACGCAGTAATAACTAACAATATTTTTGGAGGGTACCTAAAGTTTCAAATCTGTAGCTAAATTATAAACACATACAAATTTAGTTTAAATTCTGGAAAGGTCTGGCCAGACCCATGTGTTTGTCCGAGGGTAAAAGGGGAAATTTTCAAAGTGAAGGGATATTTAGATTTTTTTTATGATAAATTGCCTACTTTATTAAATGCAGGCCAGTTTTTGGAAAAATTTCTTGACATTGAAATTTCCCTTTATAGGAAGTTTTTTGTAAAAAAGGGGAAAAAAAAATTTTTATTTTGTTTAAAGCATATTTAGCTTTAGCAAATACGTTCAAATTTTTGTCGATATATTTTTCTACAAAAAATTTCACTCAATAAAAAATTTCCGTGTTCAGGGAAATTTTTTTAAACGTAAAGTTTGTTAAATTTTGTATGAATACTCATATGCACCTGTTTGTTTCAATATAAATAGAAATAGTATGGAATTTTAAAAAAGCCAAAATTTCCCTTAAGGATTATTTATTTTCTTTTCAATTAGGGAAATATTTTACAATGCAGTTAGAGCATAAAAGTATAAAGAGAACTATAACATACAAATGAAATTTAAAAATTAGCGTTTTAAACAATAATTTCCTTTAATGGGAAATTTTGTTTGCAACGGAAATTTGTAAAACCTTATCAAAGTCATCTTTCTTAAAATAAATGTATTATATTTTGCAATTATTTCACATGTTTAAAAAATGTCTCCTTAGAATTTATGTATTTAAGTATGTATGTATGTATGTACATATGTGTGTGTCTTTTTACATAGTTATGTATCGCCTTTATATAAAAAAGAAAATTAATAAATACGTGAAAATTGTTCGTGAACTCAAGAATATATTCAAATAATTGAGACAAAAAAAATAAAATGTTTTACGCTGTGTATAGAAATTTAAAAATTCTAAAAAAATAATTTTTAAAAAAAACATTTAAAAACAATTAAAATTATTAAAAATTTTATTACACTTTAATTGTTAATAAAAAAAATATTTAATATGTTTCAAACTCGTCACGGCTACGATTTTCAAGCAAACATTTCTAACATCATTAACACTTTATTAAAAATTGCTTGCAAAATTTTAGATTTTTATAGCAAAAATTATTAAGAAACAACTTTGTAAGAAAATGTTGTTATTTTCTTAACAGGGGGGGCTACAAATAAAAAAGATAAATTAATTTTATCGTTTTTTCTTGAATAAAAAAAAATATTATTCATTATTTTATTTTTCATTTTGTTTTTAAGAATTTAAAGCTGTTTTGTTGTTGTGATTGTTCTCATCTCATACGACTCTAATTAGGTCACCTTTAGAAAAACTAAGAACAAGAAAAAATCGTATGTATTTGCTATTGGGAACACACCACGAAATATTTTCCTTTTCAGAAATTGTAAACATTTTTCTTAATGGCTCGTGAAAAACTTTTCAGGGTTATTGCCGAAACAAAGAAACTTCCTGAAATGTTTATAGTTTTTTAACACTTTAGTGGCGGCAAATCCCAATATGTAAAAAAAAAATAAAATAAAAAAAGTAAAAGTCAACAAATAAACAAATCTATTTTTCTATTCTATCTGTTGTTGTAAATTTTTTGGCAAATTATCTAATTGGCTGAGAAATCAATCAGGTAATTTTTCTATTTTTAAAATGAAAACATAATAAATATGTTTTATTGTTAGATAATAGAAACCCATGAGTAATTGTTGGTCTAAACAAAGACTTGTTAGGACCGTTGAATTTGTCTTTCTATTTAAATGTTAAAAATGGTTTCTCTTTTTTAAAAAAAAAATACAACAGAACAGATTAATGCCAATTTAGTGAGGATAAACATGTTTAAAAGTGCATTGTGCTTTTGAGGAAAAAAAAATTCTTAATAAATTCAAAAATAAAAATTTTTCTTTTGAGGGAAATTTTTCCCCAAACAAGGTAAAATGACAATTTTCCCATGAACGTATAAATTACAATTCAAATCAACGAAATTTTGTTTTTAATAAAAAAAAGTGTTTAGCGAAAATTTCCCTTTTTGGAATATTTTCAAAATATGGGAAATTATTAAAATATTCTAGTTTTTTGACCTTTTTAATATTATTTTTACAAATTAATTATTTAAGCTTAAGATCTGTTTTTATATAAAATAGTTTTTATTTTAGTTATATTTTTCTTTTCAATATTTCGCCACTCCGTTGTGTGGCATCGTCAGGAAATCATAACTGTTTCTTAAGT
Source organism: Paykullia maculata (assembly GCA_003055125.1). Lineage (NCBI taxonomy): Eukaryota > Metazoa > Arthropoda > Insecta > Diptera > Rhinophoridae > Paykullia > Paykullia maculata. Next base: position 2,829 of record NDXZ01045438.1, on the reverse strand, counting down.
TTAATATTTCGATTTAATGTTAATTGTTTTATATTAATTAGTTTTAAGAAATTTTAGAAAAATACATATCAAAAAGAAAATTTCGGTTAAACTTTCTAAAATTGAAAACTTAACCATAAATGAATTATAAAGTTATCATTTATTAAGCTGATTTGTTCAGTTGGTGATCAGTAAACAACTAAACTATTTTATTAGAGTTTTAAGTAAATTGTGTAAAAGAAAAATATGATAAAAGAAAGGTTATACCGTTTTACAATACACATAGCTAAGTTACAGTGGGGTAATGTTGTTAATAGTTCAAACAAATATTTTTAAAAGAAATCTGTCTTATAAAGTTATACATACGGTGACCATCCATCCGTTCTGTATTATACAGGTTATGTATAATTTATTCTTATGTAAAAACCCTTAAAATAATCTGTATTTTATTTCGAGTTCATTATTTGTTCTGTATTTTTATAAATCAAATAATATTTTACTAAACATGTTAAGATAATTTTTGTCCTAACATATCGTACAGTAATACAGCTTTACGTATGTATGTATGTTCATCTGTATTTATAAGAATGTCCGAAAGGTAGTTGAGTTCATATAGTTTTTTCGACCATATCTCTGACGGTTTTGGGCCAATTAGTCAATTTTCTGTTCAAATGACCCGATAGGCATGTCCTACACACAAATATTACAAACATTTCTGTTGGTTATTAAAAGTTGCAAAATATTAATTTTTGTGTGAAAAATTAACGGAAGAAACAAGTTGTTGTTTAAGTTTGTTTATTAAAACAGCAATAATTTTGACATTGTTAAAGTATTTTTGTAGCAAAAAATTTTATGTGGTTTTTATTTTATCATATTTGTTGTAGCGACGCTATTACCTTTTTAAATTTACCTTGGGATGCCGTCTATCAATAAATTGAAGCACTAAAATAGGATTGTTTTGCGTAAAGTTCCTACATGGTAAAACGTTAAACCTAGTTTAATTATGGAAAAAAATTAATTGAACATGTTGGTACTGAATTATTTGATTATCTAGCTCTTGGTAAAAATTACACATCTTTAGAAAAATAAAAAAATCAGAATCAGAAAAAATAAGTCTGCATAAAAGCGTTAGGTAGCAATCATTATAAATTTTAAAGAAATTATCAAATAAGTAACATTTTTACTATACTGAAAAAATCCCCAAGGCAGTTTTAATAACAAATTCAACCATGAAAGTTTATTAATCTGAAAATATAAAAGTCAGTTGTGTTTTTTTTAATCCCCTTTACCACAGATGACAAGAGTATATATAGGTTTGTCATTCCGTTTGTAATTTCTACAATATTCATTTGCGACCCCATTAAGTCCTTATAGATAAGAACGTCGATTTAGCCATGTCCGTCTGTCAGTATGTTAAAATCAGCTTTTCTCAGCCCATGATTATCGTACAGACCCGTAATTGGTATCAAACTATCAGAAATTTCTCCGAGATTCTTGCTATTGAAAATCAGTAAGATCCGTTTTGTGCAAAAAAAACTTTTCGAGATACAAGCAAAAAAAATTTCTGGATATAAGCAAAACAATTTTTTTTTTTACACAAAAATTATTTTAATTTAGGTGTAAGACATAAAACCTATATGGACTAAAATTAATATCATAAAAAAATCAAGTTTTCTAAGCCTTAACATACCTTTCGGACGTGTAAATACAAACATACATAAATGCACGTAGTAAAGGGTATATAAGATTTGGAACAGCCGAATATAGCGCT
>NDXZ01045415.1:0-11095 GCA_003055125.1 Paykullia maculata | reverse complement strand
TTTAAAGAAAAAAAATTTCGATTTTTAAGCAAAAAATTGGTTTTTTCGAGATATAAGCAAAAAAAAATTTTTTTTCGTGATATAAGGCACAAAAAAATGGTTTATTTTTTTGTTTTTTAACACAAAAATGATTATATTGGGGAAAAAAAATGTTTGTGTATTTTGAAAAAAATGTACCAATTTACACACATAGATAACGTAGTGAAGGGTATATAAGATTCGGTATAGCCGAATATAACGCTCTTACTAGTTTTTTACTGCGTTTAAAATACTTTTTAGCGGCATTTTGAAATGTTATACATTGTAAACATTTTGTACTGCTGCTCTATGAAACACTATATTTTGTTTAAATTCAAAGCAAGTAACATTTTGGAGGTATGACTATGTGTGCTTGTAAATCGTATTGCCTTAAAAGAAATTCACATAGGCCATTCGAATGGCTGAATATTAAACTTCCACTAAAAACTTTAATATAAAATGATTTAATTCTTAGCTGAATATACAAAACATAATAATTTTTGTTTTGAATAATTTTAACCCAAATTAAGAATTTGTTGAAAGACATAATTAGTTAGTTGAATCTGTAATAAATGGTTTAATTTTTTTTTATTTTTATGAAAAAATAAATTCTTTCGGTCAAAATTAAAATAAAAATGTACATACAAATAGCGAAATATTAATAATATTATATACATATATGTATTTGTGCAAAGTGTTTGTACAAAAATATTAAATTCTGAGCTAATGATACTTATTTTGCCTGCTGAATATACATACAAACCAGAGAACTGATTGAAACTATTCACATTTATTGTCTATTCATAAATTCATTGCTTTTGCATTGCCTTTAATCGACAACAAGCCTTTTGTAGAATTCATTTTTGTTATGCCTTTACACATTAAGCAATAAAATAACATGTTGCCATATGAAAACAATTAAAAACATTCACACCATTCGCTCAGTATTCGTTGCTTATTTTAAACATTCAGTTTTGCTTAAGGTTTTGTATTTTGGTGGAGTTAAGTTTTAAAAAATAATGAAGTGCGAGGAAGTTTTAGATAAAATACATTGTGCTGTTTTGCGTAGAATTAAAAAAAATTCAATAAGTCAAAAATGGCAAATTTTTTTAATCATACAAAATGAACATAATAAAAAGAAATGAAATGTATTCAATCAACATTAAAAACATTCATACCATTCGTTAAGTATTCGTTGCTTTTGGGAATGTAAGTTTACTTTTGAAAAAGGCAAGCAATGCATGCATTTCTATTCGTTACACTATCTTTTTATGAATAGTGTTATACATTGCTTTACTGAATTCATGAATATTGTCAACAAAAGGCAACTTATTTGTGAATGTATTCATCAGCACAAAATAGAGCATTCAAACCGTTCACTGATACAAACAAATGTAGGTATATGTCAATGTTTTTTTCAAATTGCTTAAAGTAGTAGTTTAAATCTAATGAAATACTGCAGCTGAATTTTAAATGACCTGCTTTCTGTCAGGTTTGACGTTTTTATTTTTTTAAAGTAATTTTTTTAAAAAAATATTACGTTTTTTCATAAGATGTGATCTTTTTTGTCATTTAAAAAATTATTGCTACAAACATTTCATCGTTCTGGTTATAACTTTTTATTTTATGACATGGTTTTGTTCTCTAGTGTCATTAGTTTTTTTATATATATTTTATTTTGTTTTACTTTATGTTGTACTTATTGTTGTATTGTTGTATGTACATACATACATAATTTTCCCTATTTTTATGGGTTTTTTTTTTATTGCCATCGAAAATCAAAACTTTGGAATTTGTAAAAGCAATAACAATTATTTGTTCAGCTGCCTTTTTTTTAATGCCACTTTCTATTGTGAATGCAATAGTTTTGACTTTTTTCTAGTTGGGGTAGTAAAAAATAAGAAAAAAAAATGTTTCAATATAACTTTTTGTTGCCAATTTATAGAGAAACAACTTAACAAAGAAAAACTAATAAAAAAAATAGTTACATAATCTTCTAGTTTAAGTAGTAGTAGTTGTTATTGTTGTTGTAAGTTTACCATTTGTAACCTACATACGTAGAAAGTTGGGTGTTTCCTTAACATCAGTAGTATATGTACGTATTTCAAGTGTGTGTGTGTGTAACTTTTCCACTTGAGATATTTTTGCGAAATTGTAAAACACACACAATTACAAGTTGCACCCTTTTTACTGCAGATCTTTCTATAACAATTTATTTTAATTTTGCTTTTGTAATTTACAAAAGCGATTCCTTCGGACTTTCTTCGGTTTCCCCTTTATAAAGCCTTATAGGGGCAAAGAACTAGTAATTTAAAAAACTTCAGTCATTTATAGGATCTAGATATTTTGAGAAACCAAGCTTAGAATCCATTATTTGAAAAAAATTACTTCGTAGCCTTCTGCTCAATCCGGTACAACTACAGGGTCTTAACAAACGCCCCCAAATTACTATTAATTAGTCCTGCTATACTTTAAGGGCGACAAATAAATGCCGGTACGTGTGACATTAACATTTTTTAGCTTAAAACATTCAAGAAAACTTAAATGTCTTTATTACTCTTTGTTCTTTGTAAGATTATTTAGGGTTTGTGACAACTGAAGACATTTGCTCCACCAGTGATAGTGACTATCACATATAACTTTATCCTTATTACTGCTGAATGTAAACATTAGGGATATAATTTTTTGCTATTTTGTCTAATATCAAAATTTAGAATGCATAGCGGTGGACAAATAAAGCTTAACCTTTTTATAGGGCAAAGTTCTAAATGGATTATCCTTCTCCTTTTATACATAAACAACATGACTATTTAGTTGGTAGCACTTGATGGCTTTATTATTACAGTAACAAGTGAAGAAAAAACGGGGACACCTTTAGTGTGTGTGTGTGTTTTTAACGGAAGCTACGTTTTTCAAGAGCCACTCCTTTACACTTTTATTAAGTCCTCTGAAAGTTACATTAATTAACTTTCTCTTTTTGCCTTCAGCTTCTTTAAGCGTTTGTCTGTCAGGGACTTGTTGAGTTTGATATTTCTTTAATTTGGCTTCTTACAAGCATATTTTAAATGTTATTAATATTTCCTTAATTACCTTGTTGACGTAATGGAATTTCATTATAAACTTTTATAAAATGCTTACATATGTGAGTTGCATTAAATATAAATTTTCTTAAAACCTTCTTTTGTCATTAAAAGAAAATTTACCACTTTTGGTAGAAGAGAATAATTGCAAATATGAACAAGTTAATGATGGTTTCCACTTTTAATTTATAATGAAAGATATTATAAGACTTGTGATATTTTCATGTCACTTTAGGCAATACAATCAATTAGCACTCGCATCAGTAGTGACCTTTTTCATAATACCTTAAAAAAAATGTTAAAATTCATGATTTCGCGGTCAGAATTGAGATATTCTGTGTGGTGTTGACAAATCATTACAAATTCAAGTTAACACTTCTAATGCTCCAGTCCTCCCTACTAAACACATACATGTGTAACTTGTCTTACAACTTCAAAAGCGAAATATATATTTTCCATATGGAGTTTGTTTGTCACTTGACTTCTAGTATTTTTTTTTGTATTCATTCTTTTTAAATTATAATATATCCTTTTTTCCTTTCTAGCAACATTTTCAAAGATGTTCTTGATTGCTTGTCTTGATGTGAACGTTTTGTTGTACAAAAATTTTTTTTTTACGGAAATTTTTTTGGTTCATTGTTTGCTTTTAGGCATTACATATTTGTATGGCGTGCTTTTTGATTTTTTTCTTCTTATAGAATTGACTTAAGGAACTTTTGATATTGGAAAGAAGAAGAAAATGTCTCCAATATGTTAATAAAAAAGACACGCATAACGATTTGCTACATATTATAATTCGTACAGTTAAAGTGATGGAGCTCTTTTTGACGAAATGATAATTAAAGGCGGTTCGGTTGGTTTTGTTAAGAGAGGAGATGGGTGTGATAATGAATTTTCCAAATTCTGTATGTTAATTATTCATATGTACATACATACATATGTATGTGTGAATCGTAAAAGGATGATTAAAAGAATCAAGTATATCAATTATATCCTAAAACATGAAATAAAAATGTCTGCTAATTAAACTAATTAATTTTTTAACTTTTTTTTCTTCTCACTAATGACAAACCGTCATTTATAGTTTATGTTAAAGGCTCTGCGTGTGCCAATATAATAAATAAAGTTGACTGTTTAGAAAGATAATTAGATGACTTTTTCATTGCTTTTGCATCTTAGCAGCAGGGTTACGATGGCTCAAATTAGATATTAGGTTCTTCGATTTGTGTCCTGCAAAAAATTAGGGTACGTCGATATCTTTTAGTCTTATTGAAAAAGAAAATTTGACTACATAAGTTAAAGTCACTTTTCATCTTAGACACTTTCGCAGTCAGATTCACTGCATTTGCTTTGAAGAGAAACATCTTTTGTAATTAAAAAAAAATGTAAGTTAAGTTGTTAAACACGTAAGAGCGCTATATTCGGCTGTGCCAAATCTTATATACTAGGGTTGTCAATTATTCGACTTTAATTGGTGAAATCACAAAGTTCCCTATCAAGACATATTGTCATAACGCTTCAAAACTTTAAAACAGTTGTAAACAATTTTACAATAAAAAACTACAATATATTTACACCATTTTTTGACTAGAAAATTATGACAATACGACATGATAGGAAACTTTGTGAAAAAAGAAAATTTTTTAATCTCTTTCATATAAATTTTAAAACTTATTTGTTTTTATAAAATAATCATTTAAAAGTAACAGCATATTTAATTTTTTCCCTTTCAAACGATTTTTGGTTTTTGTTTTTATAAAACTAGATTTCGAAAATTATGTTTTACTAACGGTTAAGTAGGGCGTGAAAAAGCATATCAAGTTTTTCTGTTCGTTTTTTATTGAATTATATAATTAGAGACAAAAGACTATTTTCGTTTATATCAGACATTTCTTCTAGTTCCGTACAATCGTTGGATATATTAGGGGAACTCACTCTTCGATGCAAACTACCAGTGCAAGCCGTGGAGGTCGTGTATATCGTGCAAAAAAAAAACAAACATTTGCAAGACCACAACAACAAAATACACAAAAATGCATTTTGCTTCACTTGAGCAAATTTGCACAACTTAAAATCAGTGCAAAATTGTCTTACAAAAATTTGCACAACAGAAACAGCTGACTGAGTGATTCAAAACAAATAATTTAAAACCTGTGCTTACAAAGTTTAACGGCGGCGGAGGCCGACGCGTAAATCATCTTTCGGACACATGTAAATACATAAAAATATACATACATACATACATTTATACATGCAAACATATATAGTTGTGGTTATTTCTTTATAACTACTGATTTTCAAAACAAATATGTTCTCGAATGTTATGAATGTATATGTTCTTTTTACTGCTGAAGATTAAACAACTGCGTTAACTTTGATATATTGACTGCGGCCAAGGTTATGGCGGCATTGAAGTATTTGTCACCTACAAAATCAGCTGTTATCAAAAACTTCCAACATACTTCGAAATATACACTAACGCTTTGTAGCAAAAAAATAGTGCATACTTGCATTAATTGCAAATGTGCTTCGAAGAGTGAGTTCCGCTATTATGATTATTTTCATAATAAAATAATCTTGAAAATAATTCATTTGAAAATTTCTTCGTCTCGCTTTTTCCTGAGTATTTTAAAAAATTATTACTTGTTGGAAATTGTCCACAATTTAAAAACAACATCAGTATTTAAAAGTTTCAAGCGTCTTTCTTTTATTCTTGTTTTTAATTGTTTTATCAGATCAATGAAAAAGGGACTTTTACATTTTTCCAATGATTTAACAAACTTCCCCAATGAACCAATTTTAGCCTTTTTATACTGCTTTTTAAAGAAAAAGTTACTTACTTCAGTTTTACATATATGTTTATATGTAACTAATTGGTTGCTTCTAAAAATGAACAACTGATTGAATATATGTATAGATGTACATATGTGTTTAATACACTTTTGAGGATGGTGTACACGATCAAAATTTTTTAATAGTTATACTTACTAAACACATCTTGCTGCTAAATCGCGAAACTATTTTTATATGTTATTTTTATGTAATGTAAAAAGCAAAAAATTAATTAATCAAATTATTTTAAAATTTATTCGAATCATTCGAATAATTTGATTATTCTAAAAAAATTATTTGAATTATTCTTTATTCGAAATCCATAATTTTTAAATTATTCGAGCAATATTTTGTTTTGTTCGTTCAAATAATTCGAATAATTTTGTTCGAATGACAATCCTACATTAAACACAAGAAATTTCAAGTTTACACTGTTTGGTATTCTCTGTAAGACAAAACATTATAGGATTCAAAATATCGCTTTAAAGAAGCTTAGACTTGGTATAACTTTACTTTTTAACCAGGGTTGCTAAAGGGTTTTTTTAAATCATAATTTGATCAAATTAAAACTTAAAATCCATTTTTAATTTTTATACAATTTTGAAGAAAAACAGATTTTATACAATAAGCTTTGTTTAATTATATATTTTAAAGAAAACAAAATTAAATAAACTCGGCTTCCGCACCAATTCAAAGTACATACATATGTATTTAGTTTTAATATATTAAATTAATATTTGGGATACTTTATTCAAAAAATGTTTGTAATATCCCAAAAGATATTTAAATTAGAGAAATTTTCGATAGAATCTATACGTGTCCGGACACGCAACAGGTGACGTAAAGGTTTTGTGGGCTCACAAAAATACAGAAATTTTGCATTTAAAAATTTTATTCGACACATTAAGTTGAGCGGATATTCTTCTATTTGAATTTTTTTAAGCTAAATTAAATTTTATCCATATGGTATTAATAATAAGTCAAATTTAAAGATGTTGCTTTCGATAATTTATGACACTAAATTAAATTCTTTAAGATATTCTACTGGGTTGTTTTCATTCTGATGGCTAAAAACTAAATTCTGAATTGTTTTCATATAAACTAACCCCCACCCCTATTTCATGGATATGAGTTAAATATGGTATCCATGACCTGCTAGAATGAAATTCTACAAACGAAGGGTGCTTTTTCTTTATTCTGTTGTATTTCGTAATTGTTTTAAATGTATGTATGTAACTGCTACATATTTGTGAGTGCTTTACTCCCTTTTGACATTTTTCTTGTATATTTCTGCTGCCTCTATTTATAAATTTTATGTTGTTTATACATTAGTACATACATACATACCTACGTACATATGTGCATACGTACCTACATTTAAATCTATATATAAATATATATTTTATCGTCGTAAGTGTTTTATTGTGTTGAGCATGTTGTACTCAGGGCCAATTTCTTCGTATTTTACGCGTTTTTTTTATTACACAAAGTTTAACCTAAAAACTAAATCTACACACTTACAAACGTCAACGAGTTAACGCGTAAGTGTGCATTGGCATTTAGGTGGCCTTTGATATTTATCAATTCAATATTTATATAAATTTATATAAATATGTTGGTATATAAAAAATAAATACTTTAAAGCTATGATTTACTTTAGATAAATTTTTTGTTTGTTTAATTATAATTGTGATTTGTTCCAACAATGATTGATATCATTACTGGCGCAGTGTGACGTCATATTAAGTTGGTCTAATGAAGAAAAAGTTTTGAAATTTAATCGATATGTATTTTCTATTGTTTACGCTCTTCTCTTTGTGTTACAAGAGCGTAAGTGCAATATTTTTTTTTGCAACCTTTTTATTTATTATTAATGCCAAAGTTGTAACGTTGACTTATATTTTTGTAGAAATTAGGAATTAATTCGAATTATGTTGTTTTGCCCTGTCCAATATAAATTTAAAAATTTTCTTCTAATTTTAAGTTTATATGATTTGACATACTTTTTAGAATTCCTTTACATAAGCAAAATGTATTTGGTCTTTTTTTTTAACATGTTCTTTGTTATTTTTTTCCCCGACTTTATTTGGCATTTGCACTGAATTCAGTCATATCATCCCTTAATCCGTTGCGGAAAATAAAAGCTCTCTTTATTTTGTAGTTTTTCTTTTCATATGCTTGATTGAGGCGCCTGCGTTAAATTTTTCCTTTATAGAATACCAAACTGTATTACATATGTATATAGAATGTACAATAAACGTTACGATAACACTTGGCCTAATAATATTTTCTTTCTACCCTCCCATTTTATATGTTATCTAATCAACATAAATTGTCCACTGTTCGTTCGTTTCTGTGTTCTTTTTTTTGTTGTTTTTCTTCTTGTGTGTCTATTATTTTACTATGATTTTACCTGCAATATTTGTTGAAATAGAACTATTTTTTTGGGAGATTTTCCCTAGTAATCTTTGTCCTTTTTTCCTGCGGTTATTCATTAGTTGCCGACAATCATTCATTTATCCCTCATAAATATTTGTCAAGGTCAAAGGGTTTATTCTGTGTGCTTTGACTTTCCATCTTAAGTTATTTCTTGCCTCAGGCAATTCCGGTTATTTTCTTTTAATATATTCACAGCCCATTTTTTGTGTTGCAGGCTGGGCTGATTGTGTTAAATAAATTAGAATTTTTTACACGTTCGTTGAAAATCAAGCAAACATCAGCCATATTCTTGGTTATCACTTTTTAGTATCTATAAATTTATGGAAAAAAATATTCTTTGCCATGTTACTGAACAAGTGGCGTCAAAAAACACTCCTCTAAACACTTATCAAACTGAATTATTGATTTAATCTTTGTGTATCATATTGTTTTGAAGAAACTTAAAGAAAGCACAATTTGATTAAATTTGTTCTTTAATTTTTTGTTGAGCAAAAAAAATTATTTAAGACCTCAAAGTTCGTTATCACATGTTTTCGAACGCCATTAATAAATTTACTATTTGAAATATTTGTATTAATTAATTAAAAATATATTTGGAAAAGCATCCATATGACTGCTTAAAAGGTAAAGAGTTGACTTATCCACACCATTTTAATATTTCTCAGAATTTTTATTAAAGTCCTCAATAACTTACTAAATTTAATAAATCCTTAGGTTTAAGCTGACGCTCCGAAATGTCTATTGACTTAAAGGCAAACAACGTTTTTCAATTTGCCGTTTAGATTATTCAAACAGATTCAAATTCGGAATCGTTTTTAAATGCCAATGTAGAAGCCGAAATATGTATCCTTTAAAACAGCATAAAGCAAAGAAAACACTTATTTTTCTACTCTTCAGTAAATTCGTTTTGAACATTTATCTTTGCCTTTACATAACTTTTTATTTTGGACCAAAATAATTTCAATTGGGTTAAGCATTGGTGAGTAGGGGCTCAATCGTTAAAGTGTGGCTGGAGAGTTTTCACAAACCAATACAAACTGCGACAGTTCGTTCCGTAATTCTTCCCAGTTTTCAAGAACTCTTTTGATCCACTTATTTGCGCTGTCAGCTCTAAACGCACCTCTACGACTGTCCATTTGAATAACGGCTGATGTACTGTACTAATTGCGCCGCTATCCAAACTACTTGTTTTCCAGCTCTGACAATTTCGTTGAGATGAATGTTTATTAATATTGGTTGCTTATAAACAGTTTTTAGAGAATATATATTTCCGTGCAGAGTATTAGTTTTTAAATAAATATTTCTTAAAGTTTTTAAACCTTCTTAATTTCATTTGGAATTTTCACAATTTAAAATTAAAATTTCTCAATTCCTTTTGGAATTTTAATTTGAAATTCTCTGTTGGAATTTTCTCAATTCCAATAAAAAATGGTGTAGTTTTTTTGATGATGTTTAAACGTCGGATTTTAACAAACAATATTGATGGTTGATAATTCCAAAAGCCGGATAAAAATGTTATATATGTGGGATATTTTGATTTTCCTTAATATTATTGTTACGGAAGACATTTTGAAATATTCCCGTGTAATTTACACTGGACCTTAAAATTTTCATTTTAACTATTTGTATCATTTAGTTTAAAATTTTCTGTTCAGAACTTTTCCCTGTTATATGACTTTGGGTATTTCTTTTTTAAGGAAAATTAAATAAACGTTAACCCAAGGTTGACTTCCTTTATCGTTTATACACTTATACGAAAATAATCCCACATACAGTTACCGCTAAAAAAAAAATACTTTTACCTTTCAACCATATAAAAAAAAAAAAAGTTGAATAATTTTTTTTTATAAAACAAATTATTTCCATTTATTTTGTGTTCTTTAAAGTTTTCTTTAAAATATTCGTAATTTTTTTTTTAATTCAAAAAAATCATAGCTAATGATTACTACATATATGGTATCTATGAATATTGTTTTTCGTTACCTTGTAAATGTTTCGAATTGCTTGCAAACATTGAATTAAATTAATAAACTTTTAAATTAATTAATGTTTAAGAATATGTTCAATGCATTGCATAGTTAACAAAATTAATCGAAAGTAAAACTTAGTCAATCTAATCTATTGCAGGCACTTTTTAAACTCACTGTAAAAACAAATACAACAAAATAAATAAAATTATTTACACGCGCCAGATTTGCTTGCAGATTTACTTGTCTTACATTTGCAACAAAAGTGTGTTGTTTTCAGTGTTGCCCAGAGTGTATGTGGTATTAAACTTTTAGAAATATTTTCGATTAAATCGGCATTGAAAACTGGCAATATCCGTTAATAACCAGCTGAGATGTAAGCAAAAAAAGACGAACACCTCTTATTTGACCCAAAAAAAATTATTGTTTTGCAGGTTTATAATAAACTGTATACATTTTTGATAACAATTTGACTAATTGGCCCAGAATTTCTAAGGATATAGGCAAAAAAACCAACAGGGGCAAACATTTTTATCATAAAAAAAATTAGTTTTCTACACTTAGACTACCTTTTGGACATGTAAATACATATAACTATACATACATACACTTGGTGAAGGGTATATAAGATTTGACACAGCCGCATATAGCGTTCTTACTTTTTTTTTTTAATATTTGTGTAAAAAAGATAAGATAGTTTTGATTTTTTTTTATACCCTTCACACACACACATGTGGTGAGGGTGTATATAGGTTTGTC
>NDXZ01045363.1:5265-15528 GCA_003055125.1 Paykullia maculata | reverse complement strand
ATGCATTATTTCATATAAATGTTTTTATATATGGTCCAATGGTCTAATCAAAGCTCTTGAATCTCTTCCAAATATGACATATTCGACTTAAGCAAAAGTCAAGGTTATAACACCAATATGCAGGTCTGCAATAATAAACTTATTCCAGTCGGTATGCAACAGATATATCATAAAATCCATTTTTTATATCACCCATTTTTATATTGAATAAATACATTTTGTTTTCACCAACATTTAGGTCGATAGGATTAATAGCATCGCAGATACATATGTATGTGTGTCATAAAATGTATTTCCTTTGTATGAAAAATGCACCCATCGCCCTCCTCTTTGATACGACCCATTATTGCTTGTTTATTAAATGTTCTATTTTATTTAAAAAAGTTGCTCAATTTGATTCATAGAAAATGTTAGATCGATTTTCATTTACAAATGGCTTCTGCCTAATTTTCTTCAAATTCCCTTTTGTAAAAAAGTTAAACAGTTGTTTTTTTTTTTTTTTAAATTATTTATTCCTAATACATAAAACGATAATTGCAACACTATTACATATATACATACATATTTACTTAAATTTTGTTTCATGGACTTGTAAGTTAATCGACTCGCTCACTAGGTAAGTAGTTAACTACACAACACCAACAAACTGAAATTGGAATCAATGAACGTACTTATGTATGTTCATACATACATACATACATACAACATAAGAACCGAACGAGCAGACGAAAAAACAAAATATTTATGCACAACCTAATACGAGTACAACAACGAAAGACATTCAGACAGAAAGCCATACATACAGACGGATGGACGGACAGACTCTTGTTTGGTTGGTTTAGATCACTTGAGATTTTTGGCCTAAATCTGTAGGCCTTGAGAAAAACGTAGTATGAACATACATACATACATAGAAACAAACAAATAAAAAAAATTAAGCAAAACAACAACAAAAACAATCAACATTTTGAGGGAAATATGTACTTGCAGTGCTAACGAAATTGACGGCAGCGTCCGTCACGGAGCAAACAACATAGCGAGGTAGTTAATGACAGCGGCAGTAGTAGTAGTAGCAGCAGTAGTGAGATATATTTTTATGCATGTGGGCTACGTACTGTGATTGAATATTAAATAAAGTATGTAAGTAGTAGTTATGTTTGCTAATTATGTACATATGTTTGTTTCTAAGTTTTTTTGTTGTACATACTTGTATGTCATTCGTGTTTTTTATGTGCATTTTTTAATGTTTTAGTTGTTGATTGTAGGGTAAACCACAGTAGAATATACATATGTATGTATGTATGTATCTATGTTCATATTAAGTATCGAAATAAGTACATATGTATGTATGTATGTATGTTTGCAAGTTGTTGCCAATGTTGGGACCTGCTGTTTTTAAAGCATTTTGTGTGGTTGTTGTTGTTGTTCTTGGTGTTGCTTTAGTTTTGAACCCACCATACATAGTCGTCGTAGCTTTGTCGTGTTCACTAAATACTAGAGATTTTATTTGCTTCAACACCATTGACAATCAGTGTGTTTTTGTTTTGCGACCATTGCGGATGCGGAATTTGGTGTTTCAACTCTTTTTTTCCCTGTGCTTTGTTTTCGTAACGTTTTAATTCTTCGTTTTTTGTTTTTATTTTCTAAGATGTATTTTTTTTTTTGTTTGTATTTGCATTACAAAATAAGTCCAACGACAATTGAAAATTCTCGTGCGTTTGTAACTGATTTTCATACGCTGGTACTTTTAGTGCGTTCGAAGGCTTGCTAAACAACGTGTCTTAAGCGCTTTTTTTCTTCTCTTGTTGACTTTAAGTTGTCATCTTCTTTATGCAGCACCTAAGGAAATAAAAATAAAAAAATAACCAAAAAATGGATTTAATACATACAACAACATATTTAGAAATTACGGAACTAAATATCAAAATTCTTAAATAAACGTATCGTAATAAAAGTTAAAGTTTATAAAAATATATAGTTTACATAAACCAAAAAATATATGTACATATGTATGTATGTACATATGTAACTATAAAACAATAATGTGTAATTGTAATTTATTACAAAATTATTTAGTTTTTACCTAAACAAATATTAATAAAAAATACACATCGAAATAAATAAAAAAAAACCCTTCAAATTAAAGGTTGATCGATTTAAAAAAAAAGAACACAAATAAACGTGAGTTTTAAATTTTAATTATTTTCATTTATTCTATGATTTTTGTGTAAATCTAAGCAAATGACCTATTTAGTTTTATTTATTTTATTGTATTTTATTTTACAAATACACCGTCAAATAAATTGTTTGCTTGAATGCATGGGTGTGTGTGTATGTGTGTGAGAGAGAGCGTTGTTTGTTGGTCATTCTATATATTTTGTAAAAGTGAACCGATTATAAATGAGAAAGCAATCACAACAATAAATTTACCTGCAGTGACACAATTTTTTTACGAAATAAGAAAAAACTACAAATTATTAAAATAAAATTTATAAATTGAAAAAAAAAACATTTAGTGTAAAAGAATCATCATCATTAACGGCATGGCATCATCGTCATCATTCTAAAAAGAGTGTGATGCAACTTTTTTTTTTTGCCAATAAACAAATAGAATACCTGACTAAACTAATAAAAACTACATAAATTATGACCTTTTTTTTTTTTAAACAGAAATCAAAATTTTTACATTAGGAATTTCCAAGATAGTTGCACGTTTTTAACTTTTTAAAATTTATGGATTTGGAATCTTGGAATTCCAAAACTGTCGAAATCAAAATACAATAATCAAAGCAGAGTTTATATAAAATTTTCAATAATTTTTTTAAATCAATTTTTGTTAATGATTCCTATTTTTTTTATCTTTTGGTTTTATAAATTTACTATTTTCTAAGCAAAACGTAAATATTAAAAAAAATCAGTATAGAAAAGAAATCCTGAATAGAACATTAGTTTTGAAAACTTCTGGCAAAACATTCTAAACTATACCTACAAGTTTCCTGTAAAAGGTACGTCTGATAGTAAGAGAGATAAAACCCCTAAAAAATATATATTTATTTTAAGTGTCTTTTTTTTATTGTTTGTTTTTCTGCTTTCCCAAAAATCCAAGTTTCACAAAAGCCCGCCTTGTTTACTTTAATAGTTTTTTTTCCACAAATGACATTATAAAGGCTTAAGTCAACTAAATTTTTTTTATAACTTTTTTTATCAAAAGTCCACAAATTTCAATTCAAGAACAGAACATTATATTTAATTAAAGGCTAAAAATTTTCCAGATGCAAAATTGATCCATTTTTTCCACTTTAACGTTTGACATTGGTTTTTTGGTTTTCGGTTTTTTTTAAAGTAACAAAACGGAATCACCGAATAACTTTAAACTTTTGTATATGCATGTGTACATGAAACATTTTTTAAAACTGTATATATTCTAACCTACATAACTTTTAAAGTCTTACTTAAAAAAAAATATGCGAAACCGATAAAAGATCATGACTTATTTAACACGTTCGCAAGTCATATAATCGAGCAAAACTATTTAAACTTAATAACTTTATATCTTATCTGTGTTAATTAGAATTTAATTTATTTTTCTTACATTTGAGAAAATTAATAATAATACAACAATTAAGACAAATCAAACAATTTTTTTTTATATGAAAAATATCCTTTTTTTGCTAATTTTTTAGAAAATTAAATTTTAGAGAGTAAAGAAAATTTGTTTTGAACAACTTCGTTATTGAATTCGGAGATTTAAATAATTCCTAATACAATCTAAATAAAGACTTAGGCATTATTTAAATTGGTCCCGAATGGAAGTTATGGTCTGCTCATTTCATAAAGTTTGCCGCTTTCAGAGAGTTGAAAGTTTTTTATTTCAAAAATATATTATATTCTGGGTAGTAATTCAGGTTTAAATTAATTTAAAAAAAACAAGTAAGAGCGCTATATTTGGCTGTGCCAAATCTTATATACACTTCACTACGTGTATTTAAGTTAAAAAAAAAATTTTATTTCTCAAAAGGCATGTCTAATTTCTAATTGTTTAATACCAATAACGCGTCCGTACAACATCAGGGGGCTGAGAAAATTTGATTTCAACAGACGGTAGTCGTCTTTTTGGCTTATATCTCGGTCAGTTATTAAGCGATTGTACTGGTTTTCAATAGCAAACATCTCAGGAAAATCAGGTATGATGGTTTCAGATTATGGTTATCATATAATCTGAAACCATCATCCATTTTTATTTCTTATGATTATCCGTAACATATTTATAGTTTGGACAAATATATAATGATTCTTTCTATCATATATATGATCATGGTATTGACGTAAAATACGACTACAACCATATTATGATTATGACAATCATATAACGGTTGTAATAATCATAGAATTTTAAAATTGTCTGTGATCATATTACCGTGACCATATTCATTCATGTTTTTTCTTTGCGTGTATGTAAAGACATATTGTGTAGTTTTTACATTTATGCATAAAATAAAAAAGAATAAAACTTTTTATTATGGAATACCCCCTATATTGTAGCTGGAAATGCGGACAGGACCTATTTTTGCATTTTAAAGAACATTTTTTTCTGTTTGCCAATTTTCGATGCCAAACATTTCTAAAGTAAATATTTTAACCAAATTTCATTCGTACCCTTAGGTCTTTTCGTTTAAACCTTATTCTGATTTTTAAAAAGACAAACAGAAAGATGGATATAGTAAGATTGTTTACAATGTATATCCTCTTTCGGGTTTTAAAATAATATTTCAATGTATACATAGTGAATGGTATATCGAATATGCCCACCATATATATTTTTTGGTGGAGGTGAGTATAATAAAAAATGTTTACTTTATGGTCAACTTAACATTGTTTAAGTTAAAAAATTTTCCATGTAACCATTTTCAAGTAATCTATGAATATAAAAAATTTGATACGTTATATAATTTTAAAAGGGCAGCAGGGACAAAAATTTAAAAAAAATGAATGTAATCATGAAATTAAAGAATAGAAATGAACAAATAAAATTTCCAAAAGAGCTAATTTAAAGTTGGTTCTAACTTTATTTCCAAAGATAATTGAATATTAATAATTTTTAGACGTGTGAGACTTGTTTGCAAACATAATGCAGATTAGGAAAAGCAAAAGAAGGATATAAAAAGAATAAAATGGGAATAAAATTTAAAAGTCCTGGCACGATGTTTGAATTTTTAAACATAAAAACATGAGAGACAAAAAAAAAACATTTCTGCAAGTGCAAAATACATACAAATGTGTTAAGATTGAAAAAATGTTAAATTTTATTGCAAAAAAATTTTAAAATATTTTTACTCTAGATTCTTAGTTTTTCTTTGAAAATTCTTTTCTATTAAGAACTTGAATTAGTATTTTTTTTTATTTAAATATTAAAAAATTCCTAAAATCTAACAGATTTTCTCAATTTTCTAACACACCAATACAATTTGTTATTTTTTATTTCTTGTTCTGCCTCCAATTGCGAAATCGTGGCTTAAAAATAAAAACTACTAACAACTACGAGTCTGTATTAAACTGGGTTATTTTACAAGCTTACTTACCTTGTGGGCCGTTCGCTGTTGATTGGTACTCAAAATGTAATAAAAATAAAAAATATTATTGTTAAAGCTTACACACACATACACACACACACACACAGTGAAACAGAAAGCTTAAATGATTTCAGGTGCTGCAGGTGGCTGTTTTATCTGCATGGTTGGATAAATAGCTGACAAACAGACAGCCAGACTGACTGACAGAATGAGTGAATGTCCGACTTGACTGTAAGCCAACTGTAAGTAAAGTAGTAGTTTAATTATACTTTTAGTGATTTCATAGTTTCTACAATTTGTAATTGTCGTAGTTATTGTTGCTTTTATTATTTTTCCTTTTTTTTAGTTTTTCTTAAGATACGTTCTCGTGTTTTCCAAGTTTCATTTATCTAAAGAAAAAATTAAAAAAAAATACACAAGAAAAAAAAGAAAAACAAAATTGTTGTAAGCCTAACACAATAAGTGTTAACTTTATGTGTTTGAGTGTGTGTTTGTGTGTATGTGTGTGTACGTACTTAAGTGGGGGAGGAAAAAGGGGATTTAAAAAAATATGACACCAAAAGCTACTAATAAGGAAGGCTACCCAAAGCCTATACGTGGCTTTATTGCAAGCCAGACACACACACACACATACATATATTTTTTGGTTAGCAAATACCTACTTATATGATTTAGTAATTCAATTTTTAGGTTTAAGCGTTTTTATTTCTTGAAATATTTGCAATCAATATAATATTTCTTTAGGTGTTATTGATTGCAGTTTACATTTTTTAAGTTATGAAGATGTAGGAAAATTATAAATAGAATATAATAGATGACTAAAAATTTCATGATTTAGAAGAAAATTTTAGATTTTTAATTAAAACGTTTTTAAGTTTGATCGTTGCCGTTTGTAATTTCTACAATATTCATTTGCGACCCCATAAAGTATATATGTATATACTGAATTCTTATAGAAAGGGAGTTCGATTTAGCCATGTCCGTCTGTTGAAATCAACTTTTCTCAGCCCACCGATGTCGTACTGACCCGTATTGGTATCAAACAATCAGAAATTTCCCCGAGATTCTTGCTGTGGAAAATCACCAAAATCCGACAATTAACGAAATATAAGCAAAAAAAAATTTTTTTTTTTATTTACACAAAAATTATTATACGTATTTATGTGTAAGACATCCCTATTTGGGAAATTTGAAAAAAATTAATAATTGGCTCACAACCAGCAAAGATATAGGTGAAAAACCTTAAATGACTAAAATTAAAATCATAAAAAAATCAAGTTTTCTAAGCTTTTAAATACTTTTCGGACATGTAAATACATACATAAGTATTCATACACACATACACACACATATGAATAAATAAATACACGTAGTGAAGGGTATACAAGATTTGGCAAAGCCGAATATAGCGCTCTTATTTGTTTTTCCTTAAATTTGTAAAGATTTAACTGTTTGAAAGAACTCTTAAGCAATCCTAAATATTTGTGTTTTAACACAGATTTGCGTTGAATAAATAATGTCTTATGTACATCAATTATATTTAGACATCTTCCCATTGTAAGAACTGTAAGATAGTTCCAACATTAAAGGCAAAGTGTAAAAAATAAATAAGCAAAACATTAAATACAGGTTGGCATACATGAAGCACGAATAAGAACACCAACCAGCCAAACAACCAACCAGCCACTCATGCGAATCAAAGTAAACCAAACCAACTTAAGAAGAAGAAAAAAAACGTTTGGCAATTTCCAACACAGCACCACTTAACTAAAAAGGAAAAGAGAAGGAAGACCTTAAAACCCACAAAAAAAAATATGTATAAAATATATATGTATGTATCAGAGTGTTTGTTTCCGCTGCACTTCCCACCATTCTATTAGATTTATTCATTAGCCTATCTGTCTGTATTTCTGTCTATTTGCCTATTCGACTGACTAACTATTTAATTGAGATTTTGCACAATCTACTACAAAAGAAACGAATAAACTCTTGCACAACTCCCTCAGTGCAGTGAATGCAATGTCGAGTTGAAAACAACAAAAAAAATCACATTCATAAACACAAACTTCTGAATTTTGCATCCAACACACACATTTGCTCGTTTATTGCAACTTAGTTGCCGAGTGCTAACAATAATCCAACGATCGCATATTTTGAAACGTTATTCGTTTCGTTTAAAAAATATTCTCATCGCAACGGCAGAGAAAAATATTTATTTTGTTGATCAATCATCTGTTGTCGGTGGCCAATTTTTTTTAATACCTCAACAAACATGTTGCAATAAATTCTGTCACTACCAGAAGCGTTGGAAGCGTTGGCGTTAAGAAACAAAAAATAATAAATAAAAAAAATTAAATTAAATGAGGGAAGGAAAAATATTTTAAAATTGATTATTAAATTTTGTGTTTAAAGTAGAATTTTTAGGGGCTCGAAACAGTTAGGTGGCATTTCAATTTAACATCTGGGGGCAAATTAGGGCATTCGATATCGAATGAAATTTTGTTCGATCGATCGAGTTTTCTGCGTATTTGGTATAGGAATTCTAATTAAAATTTTTTATTTTCGATCGATATCGAATGCCGTAATTTGCCCCCTGATTATAAAAAATGTTCGATAAATTAATTTTTTATATAAAATTTGTTCTAAAAATGTATTTTAAACAAATTTAAAAACAGATAAAATTTTTTTTATTAAAAGACAATTTTCATTTAATCATATTTGTTGATTTTTAAAAGCATTTTTAATAAGTTCTTATTTTTTAGAAAGTTTTAGATTAACTCTTACCTAAAAAAAGGTTGAAAAATTATTTGTTTTAATATAAGAACCTTTAAATTGGTAAAATTAAATGCCACCCTTCAATATTTTTAAGCTTGGTCTCAAAAAGTGAATTCAGCTTTAAATATTGCTAATTGGCCTAGAAAGTTATTATAAGCCGATAGTTAAATGTGATTTAAGGATAATGTGGGACATTTTTGGGCGACTTTTCAAACATCAGCATAAACGCCTTATACTGGTGGTAAAAAATTAAAAAACAACAATTTTTAAAGAAATTTTCGGTTGTCGAAACTTTCGAATTGCTGGAAAATTTCCAAAAATTTCTCGATTAGTTTTTTTATGGAAAACTTTAAATTTTTATTTTGTAATAAATTAAAATTCATGAAATGATAATCTCGCAATATATTTTTATGTTTGTATAGATGGGATATTGTAAATAACTGAAACAAGAATTGAAAATAAAAATAGTTCTTTGGCGTTATTTGCAATATTTTGACAATATTTTGCACCCCTGCTTACCAGTATTACTTCCAGTAATTGTGTTAATTTTTCAAATCAAACACACACCAAATAATATAACTAGCTCATAAAGAGCTTAATTTGGTTAAATGCTGCTTTGGATACGAGCGCTTTAAATAATCAGTCATTCATTTAGTAAGTGTGCGGTTTCAATAGTCAACAGCAGCGTTGGGGGCAGCGACAGCAGTAGCAGCGCTAACGCGAGCCCAATCCAAACCTGTTGACCTGATTTCACTATGTCCGTTCCTTAAACTAACTGATGCGATGACGGCAATGTTCTGCTGGCTAGCAGACTGGCTGTTTGGCAATGTAAACATTTATAGTTTGTCGTCGTTGCCGATACGAGGTGTGCTTAACAGAAAGTGGTAAAACAGAAAGAGAAAAACACACATAAAAAACAACAATAAAAATACAAAATAAAAAATAAAAAACCTACCACACTTTATTATATTTAGCAAACATACAAAAGCGAAAAAATATAGTCAAGCTCGCAAGCAAACAGCTGCCATAATGGCCATCGGCATTCCAGAATCGGTTACACTTCCAAACGTCAAACAACTGAAGCTCGCAAGGCTTCAGATAAGCAATATTTAACATTTTCGCTGGATCATCAGAAAATCGAGAATTACAGTGGTATAAAGAAGAAATAAAAAGCTATTCATAAAATACAAAAAAAAAAGGAAATAGAATAAATATATTATAATAGAATAACTTTAATTTACAAAGTAAAAAAAACGAAAGTGTGTCAGTCAATCTTGAAATCAAAGGAGAAAAACTAAATTTAAATGAAAATCAAAAATAAAATAAATTTCTTACTAGAACAGAGTAAATAAATTGCATCGATTACATTGGATTATCATAGTTTGACTTTATTTCATTTGTATGTATGTATGTATGTATGTATGTATGTATGTATGTATGTATGAATGTGTGTCTTTTTATGTGTCGGTATTGTAATAGTTCCCATTCTATCTGCACTACATTCACGTGCATGTACATACATGTATGTACATATGTAGGTGTGTGCACATTTTGTGTTGGTTGGACCTAACCTACCACATTTTTAAAATCTTCTCCCCCGTCTAATATCAATAAAAATTCATACATACACTAACACACACACATATGTAACTTCAAACAAAATGAGCACAAATTAAAAAAAATACCGAAAACAGCAAACTACTACATACAACGAACAAAAAGTGACAGCAGAAATATTTGATGAAGAGAAAAATTAGGTCAACAAAATAAACCCCACCATACACCTATCGCCCTTTCCCTATATGGCCTTACCGCCAACCATCCAAACGAACTCGAGCACACACACATACACAGTTGCTACGCATATGGGTGGACAACAATAACAAAAGATGAAATAAATACAAAAAAAAAAAATAAA
>NDXZ01045350.1:0-10643 GCA_003055125.1 Paykullia maculata | reverse complement strand
TATACCCTTACCACAGTATACCTATACATATAAATAAATGTAATATACATATATAAACACTTTCATTTCAATAAAAGAAGAAACAAAAAATTCTTAAATATTGTGCAATTAACTTTTAAAACTAAAAAAATTAAAATTCAGACTTTAAAATAGAATACCTAGGTATATAGTTTACATATAAAAAAACAGTTACTAGCTATTACTGCATTTACGGAGTCATAAGCTTGCCCAAGATTTACATCTCTTTTTTGGAAATACTTGCTCAGTATATTAGTGATTTAAAGTGAAAAAATATAAAAGTTGACAACAAAATCGGGTTTTGTAGTTGAAGTCAGAATATTAAGGGGCCTCAATAGCATTTTTATCTCTGTCTTCAGCTATTTCCTTTTCCAACGCATTTTTAATTTGCAAAAAATTGTAGTAATTGACTTGTAATTCTCAAATCGATAGCTTCATCTAGTAACACTGAGACTTCTAATAGATATATCATTCATATAAAGAGATTGACAAATAACTTTTTGGTCAATGTTATATCTGGGCTTTGAAAAGTGAATATGTTATGCCTCAACTGTATTAAAAAATTAAGTTGCAATTTTAATATTAGAACAGGAATCCTGATTACCAAATTTAGTTTGTGTACTAAACTGCTTGAGGATTTGATTTTTTAATTTTGGCCTGTAATCCATTTTTGTACATAACATTGGCGCCATCATAAGACATCAAAATTGACAAATCCTAAAAATGTCTCTTCAACTTCCAGTTCGTTTGTAAATCTTATCACAATCGACAACTGTTCTTTTTTAAAACACCTTGCCTCATCTACCATCAGAGAATAAAAACCACATTTTTTTACTTTTTGTATGATGATATCATTTACAACATTCGCTGAAATTTCATTAGTTCATTTTGTATAGATAGATTTAAATAATTTTTGGGTTTAACCGAATTTGATTTAAAATTGTTTTCATATTTTGCAAAATAATCACAGAATTCCAAAAAATTTCCTATTGTTAGAGTCTAAGTATTCCCTGTGCCCACGAAGAGGAAGCCCTTGGCGTGCTAAGACCAAAATTAAATCAATAAACTTTTTGAGATACTCACGAGTCTGCTCCATTTGTTCTAAATAGTGTTTTGAAATCAAATCATAAACTTGTGGTGAGCTATGAAACAATTTATAGCTATGAATACTTTTAATACGAACTGCAGATTTGTTATGCTTTTTCCAGTTTTCATACCCTGAAACTGCAAATTTCTCGTTTTGTTGCCGGTATTTTGTTGAACCGAAGTTGCGGCAGACAAAACAATATGCCTTTTGCTTTTTCACACTATATTTCAGCCAATCATAACTATATATACATATAACACTTAGCAGAAAACGATCTATTGTGTCCATCAATTATTGTCTTTTTAAAATTTATTTTTGGCTTTCTTTTGTTTCTAAGTCAGATACATCACATTCTTTTGATTGACCTATTGATGTTTGAAAATCTTATTTCGATGCCGCAGTTTCAGTGCATATTTCGTTTGTTTATTGAGCTCCGAAAATGTTGGGAGCATTTTCTGTTTTTGATTTAAAAAATGATCTTATATCATTTATTTTCCTCATGTTTATTTACATACATACATATGTATGTATGTACATATATTTACATTTATTTTGTAGAGTTGTAAAAGTAAAAAGTATTTAGGTATTAAGTAAAGCTACCAAACTTAAATAAAAAGTTAGGTAGACACATAGGGTAAAAATGTTTTATTAATATTTTTAGTAGATGTCAGTACAATTTCATTTAGAAAATTTTTTAAAATAATCTCCATAGTTTAATATTTTCTTTCGTGATTTAAAAATTGTTTGTATAAGAATTTAGATTTAAAATTCTGGGGTGAGCAAAAATGGTTCTAAACGGCCTATCTACGCCGGTGAAGATTTTAGTTTCTCTGATGTTTCACACCACTCTCCTTCGTTTTTATTTGATTTTAAACTAAACTGACCATTTAACTCGATTCCAAAAGATGTTGGCATATTAAAGCATAATTTTTTTTTAAATCCAATCAATTTTTCACGCAAATACATACATACATATATGTATATATACGTCAAAATTAAAAAAACGTTCGTTTAAAAAAAAAGTCTTCACACATCGATTTAGTTTTGAAAGAATAAGATGCTTTTTGCCAGGATTCCGATGCAGTTGTCTTATCCATAGCTGACAGATTTAGAAGGTTATCGTACTTTTGACGAATTTTTATCCAAAATAAAGCAAATTTCCGATTTTTTCCACAAAAGTAAGGAATCTTAAATCATAGGACTTTTTCAAAAAGTTAAAGATTTTATAAGACTTGATTTGCAAAAAATTAAACATATGAATACCACAAAAATGTCTTTAACACGTACATGTACATACATTTGTACATATCGCTTATTTGAGCAAAGCAACGTCATAACTCAAAATATTTAATTTTTCAGGAAACACATTTTTAGTTTTTAAACCGATGTATTTTATTCTTAAATATTTGAAGGCAAATAAGACTACGGCCTCAGTTGTCATTTTTGGATAAGTATCGTTGTTGACCATACAAACGACAAGGCACAACTAAAATAATACGTTATTGCAAGTAATAGACAAGAGGTTATGCAATTAGGACAAAATGCTTCTATGGCAATCCTGCATGTAATTTTAAAAACTGATTCACAGGACTTTGTCAGTTATTAAAACACCTTATTTATTATGTACTGGTGCTATTAATTCGAAATATGGGTTTTTATACCCTTCACCAGAGGTGACAAGGATATATATATATATAAGTTTGTCATTCCGTTTGTAATTTCTACAATATTCATTTGCGACCCCATAAAGTATGTATGTATATTTTGAATCCTTTTAGATAGGAAAGTCGATTTAGCCAAGTCCGTCTGTCAGTCTGTTAAAATCAACTTCAACATCAACATCAGCCCCCCGATGTCGTACAGACACGTTATTGGTATTAAACGATCAGATTAGATAGATAGATTCTTGCTATTAAAAATCAGCAAAATTCGACAATTAACTAGATATGTATAAGCAAAAACAATTTTTTTTATTTTTTTTACACAACAATTTTTATATTTGTGTGTAAGACATGCCTTTTGAAGAATTTCAAAAGAAAAAAAATTTGGAGATATAAGCAAAAAAAATTTCGAGATGTAAGCAGAAAAAAAAAATTGTTTACACAAAAATGATTATATGTATTTGTGTGTAAGACATGCCTTTTGAGAAATTTCAAAAAAATTTACTAATTCGCCCAGAATCAGCGAAGACATGAGCGAAAAATCTATATGGACTAATAATAATATCATAAAAAAATCAAGTTTATTAAAGCTAAGATCACATGATTGCCGTAATGCACCAATTTTCGCCGTTTTTTATTGTGCTGATATTGTGCACAATAATAAATTTGTTCCAATCAAATTTTCTTTAGTCACATGATTGACCCATTTTATACAATTTTTATTGGTACAAGTTGGCAAACAATAATTTTGTGGCAATAAATGCTGCCGGTCGTTCATAAGATTGTTTAAACGTGCGGAACACCAATAATCAGCTGTTTTTTTACCAAATATATTTTTTGACTTCAGTTTTTGTTTGTTTTGGTGTATAAAATGTTTTCTTTAAATAAAAAGAAGTTAGCGGCTGCTATTTTTGTTTTTAATTTATTAAAAACAAAAAAACAATGGTCGGCTTGCGATGCATGTGGAGATGGGCTTAATTGGGCCGTAAGAACACAATAAATGTTAAAATTGCACCTACATGAGTACATACACATAAATATAATTAAAAAAACTTTATTTTTGGTTGTATAGAAATATAACTTTGAAATAAAGGCAAACTTCTTTACTTGTTTACAAAAATAATCATGGAAAAAAATGAACTTATTGGCGCGTATTGTTAACTTTGATTGCCGCTAAAAAGCACAATAAATATTGGTACACTTTTGACGTTTTGATTGTCGCGCGGTTGTATTTAAAGTGCTTACACGGTTGCCACATCAGGGTTGTATTTGATTGGTTAAAAGAAGCACAGTATTATCTGCGATTGCCACATGCACCAATTTATTATGCAATCACACGATTGGGATGCAAAAAATGGCGGAAATTGGTGCATTACGGCAATCATGTGATCTTACCTTAGGACTTTAAATATCTTTCAGACATGTAAATACATACGTACTATAAGTATACGTATACATACATACAAAAATACACGTAGTGAAGGGTATATAAGATTTGGCGCAGCCAAATATATCGCTCTTACTTGTTGTGTTCTTTATTTAACTGATCATTCTAAGAAGTCGATCGATTTTTTTGCTGTAAATTTTGTGAATAAAAAGGGTCCTAACTTTTCAAGAAAAACTTTAAAAAATTTAGTGCCAATTTTTTTCCGATTACATTATTTAGTAAAAAAGTGAAATAAAATAAAAAAAGTTAAATATATGTATTATTCAAAACTTTTTTTGGAGGCTTTTGTTCGTATGTTGTATATATACAACATGGTACATGAGCAGTTTTTTTTATTATACCCTCCACACATGTGGCAAGGTTTGTAATTTCTACAATATTCATTTGCGACCCTATAAAGTATATATATTTTTGATCCTTATAGATAGGCGAATTGATTTAGCCATGTCCGTCTATCCGTGTGTTGGTTGAAATCAAGTTTTTGTCGCTCTTATAGCTCACCCAGGGTTGTATGTGGTATCAAACTTTTGGAAATGCATTCGAGAAAATCAGTATTAAAAACTGGCAAGATCCACGCATAAGCGGCTCAGATAAGCAAAAAAGACGACTGCCTCTTTTTTTTGCACAAAAAAATTATTGTTTTCAAGTTAAGAGATAAACTTAAGATATACTTGAAAAAATTTGGTCCATTTGCCCAAATGAGCCACACAGGGTGAATAGTATTTAGGATTTGGCCCAGTCAAATATAGCGCTCTTACTGTTTTTTTTTATTTTGTTGCTTCTACATCATTTTTCAGCCTTTTGCTAACTTGCTAACTTCTTTTGTCATATAATATACCATGGACCTCCCCCCGAGGGTAGTTCGAAAAGCATCATAATGATATCCCCATCGTGGTGCTTATGCCCTCGGGGCAAAAGAGGCTTGCGTAGCCTTGGGTGGCTGGACCCAAATTGGTGATTCACCAGAATCAATCTGGGACCACGGGAACCAGTAAGCCCCCAGGACTTGTCCTGCACTGGTTGAGGACCCTTCGGGGTCCACGTGGTGGCTGTGGTTGATACCTGGGTTTCGCATTAGCAGAACTAAGCAGGAAGAGGTGTCAATTTGTCTGATATTTGTCTTCGGACGGTTTAATACACATCTCTATGGGTGTTCCTAATAACACATGCTGTGCAATAGAAGGTCGGAGTTCTGGCTGATACTTGTGCTAGTGACAGACTTCGGTCAGCCGGACCTTCTCAGGCTCTGCCTTATAATAGGCAGGTCTGACAGCAAAGGGAACCTAGATAGCCCGAGCTCTTAAGCAAGGTGCCTACTCTATTATCCAGAATCATAATGGGTGCAGCCTTGCAAGTCACACAGGGGCGATGGTTAACGCATAATAATTTAACTCGTAGTTGTCACGAGGTGACGGCACAGACACCAATATATTTCACAAAAGAAATAAACCAAATCCTTGAGTTTGATTGGAATAATTCAGATGCTGAGTGTTTTAGAATCTTCTACATCTTATTTTTTGTAAAATAAACTAAAAATAATATAAAAACATTGTTTTCTTATATTAAAAAAAGTTCATATTTTTTTGGTTCGTTTATGCGCCATGTTGTATGTATACAACATTTTGTTAAATCTACGCGGGCAGTAAAAATTTTTTTTTCTTTTTTGTGTTCCCTGACCCCAATATAGTAAGAAATAATGTTTAAAAAAAATAAAGCTGCTGTAACGAAGTTTGGTGCATGAGAGGGTTAAAAAGTTTACGCTTTAGAGAAGTTAATGTAAAAAAAAAATGTTTATGTGACTTGAATGCGTGAGAAAGTGTGTAATTTAAATAATCTGGGCCTATCTATAATTATTGAGTGTTGTGTTCATATTGTAGTGTGCACTTCGGGTCGTTTTATGGAAATGATTAGCAGTGGTGTGCATTGTGGATCCACCGAAGGATTATAAAATAAAAAAAACCATAAAAATGTTAATAAAAATTCATTCTTTTTAATGCAAAGTTTTATTATTTTAACAGTTTGTGTTTCTTAGGACAAACTGTCTCCTGAAGATTTTAAACCTTAGGCAAATCGATCCAGCCGTTCTTAAGAGATGCGGCTACATATGTATGTACATACAAGGACTATTTCGTTTTTATCTACATTCTGCTTCATTAGACAAAGGTCACTCTTAAAACGTATTGGTTAAGTACATATTTTTTGGCGGGACAACCCTTAGTGTTACATATACATACATACATATGTATATGTATTTGCATGCACATATGTATGTATAAGGATATGACCGGTTTTGGTTTTATCGGGGCCCTCGGGCACACCATAAATAGGGGCCTCCTAAAAAGTAAAACAAAAGCGAATGGCAAAATCCCATCTTTATGTTAAAATTTTGTATGTATTTATTTAGTTAATTTATACAAATCAAATTAATTACATATAAGTATTTCGAAACCAACGGCTTCAAGAAAAAAACTACAATAAAAATGCTGCTAAAGTGAATTGGTAACGAAAATGGTTTTTTCGGGACTTCTGCGATGCAAAATCTTCTTTTATATCTTCAAAGTATATTTTTTGAGGATATCACTCTCTATGCACATAATTGACAAATGACATAGACGTTCTTGTAACATATTTGTTCGTCATTCATTTTTAATTCTCTTAAGCTACGAAAATGAACGCTTTCCAATATAATTGCAAAGGAATATTCTTGTAGCAACTTGAACGTATTGAGACCATTATTAGGTTTTGTAATGACAAGATACTTAAATCCGCTGGTTCCATTACTATGTTTTTTAAAAACTACCTCATATGAAAACATTCTGATTTGAGCTTCTAAGCGTTAATGTCTTCGTGATAGAATTTTGCAAATTCTTTACATTTTTTACTAAGAAAGAAAACTAAAAATCTTTTCAATTTCCTGATATGCAGCTATCCCGGTTTTTAAATTATATCCTCTAATATAATATTAATCGATTAAAGAAGCAAACGTATCTACAGGAACATTTTTTTTTGCCACTCAACCACTTTCTGATGATCCTAAAAAAAAGTGATGATTCTTGTTCTATATAAATTATAATATGCTCACGAAAATCGCATATATAAAATAATTATTGATTAATATATCAATTTAAAAATTATGTAAATTCTTAGTAGTGGGCCCCCGTTAGGTCGGGGGCACTGGGCATGGACTCCGTGTGCCCTTATGGTAAAGACGGCTTTGTATAAGGTAAATTACAAGTCGCGTGTTGCGTACGTAAATGTATTATTATTTCGGTAAAACATTTAATCTTCAACCAACAAATTTGTTTACCAGAAGTAAGTTAACCTTCACGTTCAGGCAATTCCAGTTCAGACAAAAATTGTATCTTTGGGATATAAGAAAGCCTTCTACCGTCTGTTGAACGGAAATGAAGCACCTAAGTAAATAAATTTAAAATACAGAAAAAAACAGCAAAATATGAAATTATAGTTAGAAAACAAATAATAAATTTAGATAAGAACACATCATATATTTATAGATACATATGTAAGTATGTATATATTTATTGAAAAATACATACATACGTGCATACATACTATAGACACAAACATACTTATCAGTATTAACTTATTTACATACTAATACCCATGCACATACATATAAATAGTACGTACATAAACTAGCCCTGCAGCCCTTGTATCCAGTTCCACTATGAACACCCTTTTTATCTTTAAAGTCATTCGATTAACATGCAAACATATTTATGTACATTAAAAAAAAAACGATATAGGTATGTATATCGTTGATATTTTACTTTGCAATATATCGATATAACCTTGCATATTAATTTTCGTTCGTTGGTTTTCCTGTGTTTTCTTAATTTTCGAAAAATATTGTTATATCGTAATATTGATATTTCAAACCCGATATACCTATATTCCTAATGTAAATATGATTTATAACTTGCGTTTTGGTTGAGTTTAGTGGTATAACATCTCTAGCGCAGCGACCAGCTGGATCTGTTGTGCACATTCCTTTTATCAATTGTCGTGCAGCCTTTAATATATATACAATATCTTTTGCCGGTAGATTCCTGTATGTATGTTTGTAAATGCTGCAGGGTAAATTTGTACACACGTATTACAAGTACTGATAATATAATAAGAAAAAAAAATAAAACCTAATTAAAACTCGCCAAAAACACAAAGATGTGAATTGTAAATAAGGGACAAAGAAAAAAGTTAAAAGACTATGTATGTTAAACCAATTGAAGTCCGTTTTGTTTTTTAGTAGGGTTGGGAAAAAAATATCGATATATCAATATTATACATACAGTTTCATAGCTGTGGTGTATTCAGCGTTAGCTGTTCTATTGTGGATATTGTTTCGATTACATTGTTTTATTTTTAACAAAGTATTAACCATGTGAAGTTGTGTGTGTCCAGCATTTCACGCCTGTTCTTTCTGAAGTCGCCCTTATATATTTAGTTTGTCAGGCTTCCTCGGTGTCTTCGATAGTAGAAGCCGTTTGACAGGTGAACATATCAAACAGAGCGAGCTCCTTATTTCAGTCTCTGATAATTACTGGTTCAATTATATTTTTACAGCGCCTTACTTTATAGTTTAACCACAAATATATTTTTCTGTATTAATTGTTTCTATATTAACCGGCAATAAAAAATTACTTCTTTACTGTATTTTTTGAATTTCAAAAAAAAAAGTAATCGTTACATATATTGATATATCGATATTTTTTTCATATGCCCATCCCTAGTATTCTACTTTACAGATAGACAGATAGATGCCGCCATTCCATAATTCTGTGCCACTGCCGACCCTCCATAAACACGAACCGCAGTTCATTTATAGTACGTTTGCGGCAATTTATTGTTACAATTATTTTATGGTTATTACTGCAATTGCTCTGGTTTTCATTTGTTCTTCACTAGTAATGTGTATTTTCTCGTTATTTTTAAATTTTTAAAGGATAAAAAAACTCTACGATAAGGTGCTAGAAATATTCCAACAACAACATTTATACAAGTAGTACAATTTATAAACTATTTTTTGTCCCAGCATTGTTTTTGCACACGCGCAATGCGGTAATAAAAACAAAGGAAGTTTTATTGATGCAATTACATACATACTAGGGATGCCAAACGGGACTGGTTGTGCAAATCCCGGGATTCGGGATTTTGAAATTTTAAATCCCGGGACTTTTTGGGAACCCGGGATTACAAACATATATTGAAAATTCATAGAATTTCAGTTAAAAAGAAACGAAAGGACTGCATACTTATATATTATTTTAAAAAAATTAACACAACTACTGGAAACAGTTAAAAAAAGACTAAATAAATTGTATGGTACTTTTATATAGAATAAGAGTACAAACATATCTATACATTTCTTAAAAAGTTTATTAGAAAATAAGAGCATATAAAGTTTCATCGAATAGCCTTGATCTGATTTTGTTACAAATAATGCAGCTGTTGAAAAACAACGTTTACAGTCAACGCTTGTAGCCAAATTAGTTAATAAGTTGTTGTATGCAGTCTGCAGTTATACTCCTCTCTTGACACCAGAAATAAACAGATCTATTTCCTTTTCAATATTGGCATATGTATATATCAAAACTTATTATTTTGAGCTTTTGTTGGACTCTTACACATATCGATCGCGTCATTTAATTTTTTACCTATCGAAAAATCGGCAATGTTTTCCTCAAATAATGACAAATCCGAATCAGAACCTTTTGCAGGCAAATCACTAAAACTTTCATTATTTTGAATTTAAGATATTTACTTTTTTAATCCATTTCTAATAAAAACATTTTTAAATTATTTTTAAAATTATATATAAATTTTGGATTCTTCAAAAAGTTTAAAAGTGTTGAGTAAGTTGTTCTTCTGTTCAGTGTTCTTTTAAGAAAAGCTTTTCTCAGTTCATCACTTAAGTTGAAATCAATTTTTGAGCATAAATGAAAGGGCAGCATTGTATTTATATACATAGTTTCCTATCACTGCCACAGAGGGCTTCAACTGTTGCCTTTACTGGGTTTAAAACAAATATTATTTGTTTTAGTAAAGCAAATTCTTCAATTCAATTTAAAAAATCGTTTGCACTTTTAAAAAAGTATGTTCCACCTTGTTTTGCATTCTACAATAAGTTTTAATTGTTTCCCATATTCTTCTTTAACGTATGTATTTTTGCAAAACCTCATTATTTGTAAGCGCCTTTCAAAATATTTTTGATATTTTTTATTTATACCTATAAAAAAAACAAGATATCCTAGGATTTTTACAACAAATCCCGGGATTAGGGATTTGTTCAGGATCGGGATTGGTATCCTTAATACATACATACATACATACTTGCACATTTAAAACGAAAAATTCATTATTATACCCTTTACACACACACATGTGGTAAGGGTATATATAGGTATGTCAT
>NDXZ01045313.1:0-11391 GCA_003055125.1 Paykullia maculata | reverse complement strand
TTTTTTTTTCTTAATTTCTTATCTTCTGACGTTAACGCGATGATGTTTTGTTAAAAAATGTCTTTATTTTTGAAATTAATTTCACTATTATTTCTGGTGGAGTTAATTATTATGAATTCCATTAACCTTAAGTTATGCATTAAACAAATATAAAAAAATTTAGTAATAATAATCAAGAAGCTTATGAATTGTTTATTTTTTTCTTTTTACTTACTCATCTGTATCATGCTTTTGGTATTGAGTTAATGGTTAAACGTATTTTTTCGTTTTATTTTATTAAAGCTTTATTATTTTTTTTAACATATTGCATGTTTAAAAATTATTTTCTCTTTCAATGAAGAAGATAAGTTGTTTTTTTATAAAACCTTTTGTAATTAATTTTTAGTTATTTATTGTAACTTTTTTTTGGTTTCTTTCTTTAAAAGTGAGAGTTTGTAAAAGAAGAAAATTATGTATATTTTTAGATATACACATGTACAGATGTATAATTTTGGCTTATGATTTGTAAACAAAACTTAAGTTTTTTAAACAAAATACCTGAACAAACCTGCTCATTTAAAGATCTATTAAAAAAATTCCCATGCGTTAAGTAGACAAAATAATGCTTTATTACATTATTAGTTATAATTAAATAAGGTTTTTTTTTCTTTTTCAGAAAGCTAACAAATTCAAATAAAAATTAAGTTATTAGTTAATGT
Organism: Paykullia maculata; assembly: GCA_003055125.1. Classification (NCBI taxonomy): domain Eukaryota; kingdom Metazoa; phylum Arthropoda; class Insecta; order Diptera; family Rhinophoridae; genus Paykullia; species Paykullia maculata. The sequence continues at coordinate 10,693 of NDXZ01045313.1, read as the reverse complement.
GTTTAGGCCCTAAAATGTAAATATTTAAGTTGTTTGTTCTTTTTTGACTTAAATTGGTTTACAACTGCAAATAAAAAATTGAAATATAATTTTGTTTTATTACTATTAGTTTATGTAGTTTACGACAACAGGTGTTCTTATTAATTTCTTTTTTAATCTTTCTCTCTAGCTCTTTATTGAAAAGCACCCTTAAACCACTTTTAACTGTAAAGATAATAAAAAAAATTAACTTCAACACAAAAATTTGTAGGTGTCACGGGTCTATAATGAGTGCTTTGATGAATGATGATTTTTTATAAAGATTTTAACGATATTGCAATAATATTTATGCTCAATTAGCATTAATATTCTGCATAATGTTTTCGATATAGTTTACTAAAGTTTGAATTATAAACCTGGATTTGATTTTTATAGGTTTAGTTCTTGACAATTACATTTTCGAGAAAATAATTAAGTTTTGTTAATATGCTTTAAAAGACTTCTAATAAAAATGCATTTACAACTTGTGAAAGATGGGACAGCCATCTGTGACAGGGTGGAATAAAAGCATACTGAAAAGTACACGTCGGTACAGAGAAGTAAACGTAGGTTCAAAAAATTAAAAAAGTTACAATATATAAAAATTTTTTCCGAAAGTTTAACCCGGTTCTTGCAATTTGTGTCAAACCTTACCCTCGGCTGAAAGAGGGTGGGAGGTGTATGCAAATTGTCATATCGTCGTTCGTAAGTTATTGTGTTCTATATGAAAAACAGATTTTTTTTGGGAAATCAATGTTAAAAGTTTAATTGTCAATTACACAAAACTGAACCGAAGAAATGTTCGCGATCTTTTTACCAAAGAAAGTTTAATAGTTTGTGGTTTTTTTTTCATTTTTATTTTTTAGATCTTAAAAAGTTTGCCCAAAAATCGGTATTATCTTAATTTTTGCTATTTTGCGGTATATAACACAATAATTTACGAACGACGATAAAATAAAGGCTTTATTTGCTTTTACCCATTTAATGTTTGGGTTTTTAAATTTCTATAGCTTCTGATACGGATGAGATCGTATGCCGCCTAGTGGCCATATATCATCCTTTTATTTTTTATATTTAATCTTTTTATTTAGGAGACAGCTGGACATATGTCATTATTATTTTTATATATCATTTAAGCACTCTTAACTCATGGATGGCTTGTTGCTCTATTTGCTTCAGAATTAAATTTTTTTCTGCTGCGCTAATAATTTTAAAAGATTTCAAACCACAAAATTTGGTAACAACTACACTTGTCTTATTAAGACTTAAACACTTTGCTTAAGAATATATACATTTTTATCTTACTTGTCACTGTGGGACTGCCCACTGTGACACTGAGTTTCTTTTAGTCTAATCAGTTTAGTTTAGAAAGTCAGAAAAGTTAAGGTTAGAATTTTTTAGGAAAGGAAAAAATATTATTTTAAAGTGACGAAATGAATAACATACTTTTTTCAATCCAATTAAAATATTTAGTGATATGCCACCAGCTATGGTGTCATTTTGTTTTGATTTTCTCATCAATAATATTAATAAAGTTTGTTTTTTTTTGTTTAAAAAGCCATAATTTCTATACCAGCTATCAGGTTAAATCTTAAAAATAGTAGATAAACGACTGTTAATAACCTTAAGTTTTGGTATTTACTCAGAAGAAATATTATGACTGAAGCTTGAGCATCTAATAAGTTCTAGGCATAGAATTTTCACACATATATATGTGTTCTTTTTTAATGTCAAAAACACAATTTTTCCAATCCAGTTAACAAAAAATATTTTTTTCTTTGCCCAAACATTAGGAAATAAAAAATCATAAAATACATATAAAAAGCAATTCGCAAATATTCTTACTTAAAATCCAGTTAAAAATGCTATTAATTAACTTAAATGCAGAAAGCATTACTTTTAGATTTAGAACATGTTTTTCCTGTCTCTTTAGCACCACTTACTGTGCAATGAGTAACAAGTTTTTGTTACGATTGAAAAATTGCAACAGCTGCATATTAAATTTTTTCATATACATACATAATTTTCATATCACCAAAGTTAAAAAAACGGCTTTCTAAATTTACATATTCATAATAATTAAAACATCTTCTGGTTCTATAAAATAAAACAAACAAACAAATCAAAGTAGTCAGACCATTACACATATGTATGTATGTTAGGTGTAAATTGTGTCACATATTTTTGAAGCAGAAGAAAATGCACACTAAAAACTTTACCAACAATAAAACATTAAAATAATGAAGAAACAAAACGCGTTTTGTTAACACGAAAGCAAACTACAAACCATTAGCAATTTTATAATCGTATAGAGTTTAACGCATTCACACAAACATACTGGTGTTGCAATGATTCCACTTGTTTGTTGTTTTATTCTAAATGACTTTCGAACCGACTTGAAAAACAACAGCAACAACAAAATTAGTAGAGCTTCTACTTACAATAAAAAAAAAACTTTTGCTTTAAAACTCATCTTAACTTCTAATAATTTCCGCTAAATACAGTTAGAATTTTTTTCTTTAAGCTTATAATAGACCGTATAGAATCAGTTATTATAGAAAGCATATATCTAAAACAAACACATGTAAATAGACAAAGCATAACATAACATAACAACAAAAAAATGTTTAAAGAAAAATGTAAAACAAAACAACAACATTAAATCAAAAAACGGTAATATATAAACTAGAATATAAAATTCAACAACGTCAATGAACAACTGCCAATGAGAGCTGAAGATTTGTTAACAAACAAATCAAAGAAGAAAACAATTTCTTGTTAGAGTTTGATGAAGAAAAATGCAATAAAAATATCTTTTTAAGCTTAAAGTAAAAAAAATTGATTCTTTTTTCAAATTAAGTTAAAATAAATTAGATGTTAAGATTTTCCTTATAAGAAGTAGATTACCAGTAACGAAAAACTTATGCAAGAACCATGATTGTGAGCTTAAGTTTACAGCAAAATATGTTTTTTTATTTTAATTCAATAAGTAATAACGAAAGACTTAAGCAAGGAACTTGATCTTATCTTCAATAAAATAAAAAAAAAATAAATATTTCTTTTATAATAAATTAAAAAGTAAGAAGTAAAATACATAAAACAAGCTCGCTATTTCTTATAGAAAAAATCAATTTAAATAAAATATTATCATTTTTGCTTTTATTTCAGCATGTTTAATCAACGTAAAATAAATTCGTATATTTTATTGGCCATCGTGGCCACAAACTGCATTTTACTTACATTTGCTTATCCACAAAATGAGGTATATCAAAGACGTTTGCAACAGAGACAACATCAACAGCAGCAGCAGCAACAGATTTCACCAGTTTATGCTGTTGGACAGGAAAATGTTGCCCGCAAATATGCCGTTAAACCGAATGCTTCCAAGAAAGTTGCACTTGATGATATTGAAAATGACATTGAGAGTAATCAAATACAGGAAGCACCCAATGGTTTTTCATGGTCCAATATGTTGAGTACTGTACTCACAATGTTCTTTAATGGTGCTGGTAATTCGCCCACAAAGTCCGATGATGTTGATGGTCCAGTTGGTTTTGGTGGTTCACCCTGGGCTAATGTTATTTCAATGGGTAGGTCTTATACCAAAGCCTGTAATATTTTTTTAAAGTTTATTTTTCTTGCTTTTTATTTTTTAGGTTTGAAAATTATTAACGCTTTATTAGGCGGTGGTGCTCCTAGCGATGGTATTGACAAAGTTGATAATGGCGGTTCGCCCATGCAGGTAAAATTTGCTTTTAATTGTTAGTTAAATTTTTGGTTTTTATATTAAGTAGTCTGCACATTTTTTTTTAAGTTTGTATATAAAATAAATAATTTACTTTTTTATTTTGGTTCAACTAACTTTAATTGTGTTTTTGCTTATAAATGCTTTTATAATTACATGTGCTAAAATTAACAATTATTTTTTTTATTCAAAACAAATCAATTTCGCAACGCCTATTTTAATAAATACTTGCATAAAAACTTATCTTCTTATTATTTTTAATAGTCTTTTTTATTTAGCTAGATTTTGCTATCTTTGTTAAGATTATTCTTTTAATCTTATCGCTTTAATAAATATTTTCTCAAGAAAAATATAGATAAGTTATATTTTTAAAATAAATATGTGAATCAAAAGGAATTAAAAACCCTCGCAAATTGAAAAAAAAATAATATTTGCTATTTTTTAAACCTATTAAGGCTTTAGCCTAACTATTTTTCATACTTATTCAGATACTTATTTTTATTTTAAGGAAATATTTTTACGTTTATTTTACGTAGAAGAAGTTCTAGCTGTTTTTAAGAAAATCATATTTTTTACTTTTTTTATTATTTTAAAACATTGATAAAGGAATTAAAAGTAAACTTTAAGCTTTAGTAAAACTTTAATAGAAGACTTTTAAAATATTTCTTTATTTTCTGCTCTATTGTATTTTTGTTATTCATAATTTGTACAGCGCTCACCTACAACGTTGTAAGCTTTGGTGTTAAATTCAATGCAAACTCTATATACATTATCGTAACTGTTTATACTACGAATAAGATGGTAACCACCATTAGATTTGGGAATAAAACTATTGTTAACCCCAGTGATTGGAAAGCATAGCAGCAGCTACGGATGAATTGTGACAATAAATATGGGTAACAAAATAATAGATCTTATGTAGGTTTTGAACCTCTATTATAATCTATTGAAATCAAAAATAAATCACGTTTGGTAGAAGCTGTCACACCATTGGTGTTACTTATAATGACTACTGCAGCAGTAGTCGTGGCAATGAGGCTCAGTAGTTTAACAGTTTTGGTTATTGCCTAGTTCTGTAAAATCGTCAACTTAAGTGCTATTTTCCTGATGTAAGTCTGAGTTATCTATTGGGTTATATATAAATCCTTTTACTCCTGTAAGGAGCATAGGGCCGTTACAAGTCCTTTTCAATATTCCAGATTTTCTGCAAGGTGCTTAACTTCATTCCATTTTAAACGAAGTTTCGCCAGTTCCATTGTGATTTGGCGTTTCCAAGTATGTGCTGGTCTGCCAATACGCCGGCTGCCTTGTAGATTCCAGTCAATAGCCTGTTTAGCGATATCATCTGGTGGTTTGCGCAAGGTGTGACCAATCCAGCACCATTTCCGCTTTCGAACTCGCATTTTTATTTGACGCTGGTTCATTCTCGCCCATAGATGGATGTTGGATATTGTTGTGGGCCAATATACCCGTAAGATCTTACGTAGGCATCTATTTACGAATACTTGAAAGGCGTGCATATCACTTGCTGCAGCGTTCCATGTTTCGCAACCATATAAAAGTGTAGATTTAACGTTGGAATTAAACAAGCCAATTTTTATTCTTCTTGATATATATGATGAGTTCCACATGTTGTTTAATTGCACAAAGGTTTGTCGAGCTTTATTTATATGCCCTGAGATATCTGCAGATAAGCCACCAGTTTAATCAAATATGCTACCTAGGTAACAAAACGTTTTTACGTCATCGATTTGTTGCTTATTAATGACGAATTTTTGCTCGGTATTTCCATTTACTCTCAGTGATTTGGTTTTGCCAACGTTTATTTTTAGGCACAGAAATTTTGCGGTCTCGTTAATCAGTGCCAGAATCGCTTGCATGCCCGAAAATGAGTGGTTGAGCAAACAGATGTCATCGGCGGAGTCTAGGTCTTCTAGTCTTCCTTGCAAGTAATTCCCCTTATATTAGTTATGGCCTGTTTCATTACTATGTCGAGAATGCAGTTAAATAGTAGCGCGAATAGTACACAGCCTTGCCGTACTCCCGTAATCACCGGGATGCTGTTGCTCAATTGCCGCTCATGAAGTATCCGACATGTGGCGTTCTTGTATAGACCTTTGATAAGTTGAATAATCTAGGTGGGGACCCCCTTGCATTCTAATGCGCTCCATATAGCAGTGTGGTTTAGAGAATCAAAGGCCTTTTTAAAGTCTATGAATGTGAGGTAAAGTGGCGATCTCCACTCGACAGACTGCTCCACTATTATTCTTACACTATTAACGTGGTCGACGCAGGATTTTCGGGTTTGGAAGCCAGCTTGCTCTCTTCTTAGCACCGGAAGAATGGATGTTGATAATCTTCACTATTCCAGAACGTTTAATTAATAGGTGCGAGTAAATGAGCACTGGTTTGTAAGTCGGTTGACAATAACTCTGGAGCGATATTATCCAAGCCAGGAGATTTGTTGTTTTTTAAGGACTTTATCGCCCCGTATTTCTTTGTTATGTTAGGAGCTTTAATGGGTATGTTTGGGTTCTGGGTGGATTTCTTAAAAAGCACTGGCGGTTTATAGGACTAGAGAAAAAACGTTGCTTTTCAATTGTTGTCTCAGGGTATTGCAATGAGACTTCTGACCATCGAGTGGTCTTGATAATGTTTCACTGGCATATTATAGGATATTTTATGTCAAAAATATCGTAGATTACATATACCTAATCTAAAGATGAAATTTTTGGCTACCAAAGGGGGCGATAAATTCAAAAAAATTTAAAGCTATAACTGTTAGGCAAGAAAACCAATTTTTTACTTTAAAAAACGGAGAAAAAATAATTCTAAAGTCGTTAAAAAAATTATACAATTAAATTTTTTGATGGAAATTTCCTTTATTTTTTATAATCAAACAATCATATACTGAATGCTTGTTTTTATAGCTCAACAGCATCGCATTTATGGTTTTAATAGGTTAACTGCTAAATTTATTTTTTGTTTGCTTTAATTATAAATAAATATTATGGTATATGAGTACCTTTAAAGTTCTTAGCAAAGATAAAAAATATATCTGCTCCAAAATTGGAAAATAAAAGATTTTTGTCCTTGAGCAATTTGTTTCCCAGAGGGATATCAGGTATTTTTCAACAACGTGAATTTTTAAAACTTGTTGGAATTTTGGGAGAGGTAATACTGTTCTGCCGTGGTATCTATGAATATTGTTTTGCCAAATACCAAAAAATTCTAGATTAAGGCTAAGGCTAAGATCTATTAGCCATAACTTCTATCAAATAAATAATAATTAATTAGCGGTGAAAGACCAGTAGATGAGAGATTTATTAATTCGTAACTTAAAAAGTCATGTCATTTATTGCATTACTCGTAGAGCGAGTAATTTTTATTAAAACCTAAACTATGCAGATTACTCCAAGCTCGTTAAGAGAGCAGTTCTTATATATATGGGTCATTTCACGTCAAGTGGACCAACCTTTAAAATCGATGTCTTCCGATCAAGATGAAATCATCCCATTAAGCGACCACAAAGGTCTTAAAGGAAATGTTCTAAGCTTTCTATTGAGCAAAAAAGGACCCATTTTGAAAAAAAAATTAAAACAAAATTTTATTTTGCAAAAAAATTTAATGAACATTTTTTTATTTAAAAAAAATATTTTTTTTTGGAAATATTGAAAAAATAGCTATCTAAACTACTTTGGACAAATTATGCTAAGAGCAATAGGTAATAAGTTACATGGATGAGAAGAAACACCTGGTTGGCCAAAAGGTCAAATTTTGACCCAATCTAACTCAGAAAGTTCTTGACCGATCTTGTTAGAAAATTGTATCTGAGCTACTGTTCAATAGGACTAACTATGGTGCAAATTTCATCTGAATCAATTTTTCAGGTTGAAATGACCCATATAAAAAGCGCCAAATCTAGCGCAGACAGCGTGGAGATGGCATTATTGATTTAATTGTTATTTTTTTTTATATATTCAAATTCCTTGAGCCCGGATAACAAAGTGCATTTACGTACACATCGTAGATCGGAAAAATATAATAAAATATACACTAAAATTTCAATGAAGTGCTACTTATACATTAATACAATTTTGGCAGTACTAATTGCATGTTAGCGCCAGTCAAAATTCATATGTGTTTACATACGTGCATTTCCACAATTATAAAAGCATTTATAAGTAAAAGATTTTATTTATTTTAGAAAAAAAACAACAAAAACAAAAAAAGTTTAAAACACATTCATTTTACAAACATTTAAACAAAAATTCAACTTCTTTTTTCTCTCTTTTTCTTTTCTTCCAAACTTCCCGATTATTTTCATGTGTGTGTTTATTTTCTGGAAAAATTCTTACGCTTTTATTTTAAACACAAACATTATCTCATGTTAACTTAAAAACAAAAACCTAAAATTAAATACTGGTTAATGGTTGTGGTGGATTTTGTATGGTTACATGCTTGAATAAAAAAAAAAACAAAAACTTAAAATAAAAATATAAAAAACATATAAACAGGGAGTCTTGGCAGCAGTTTTATCAACGGTACTTGGTACAAAAGATCCAGAACAAGTGAATTCAATGGCCAAACAGGCCGGCGAGGTAAAGAAAAATAATTTTTTATGTTTTTTTTTATTTTTTCTTATTTCTTTATGTAACGAACCAGTAGTTTGTAAATTCACCTTTTTTTATTTATAAAGCTTTAATCTACACTATATTTTATAAATCTGTTTTATTCTTTTTCTTATACTGTCACCTAAAGTAAGAATTTTTATTTGATGTTTTATTATATTTTAAATGTATTTTAGTTTATACAAATTGTAATGAATCTCTTGGATGCATTGAAAACATCCTTCTCACATCGCTCTTTGAATGCACGTTCTTTGGGTAGACGTGATTCTGTAAGTGATGCCACTGTTGCTGGCATTTCTATGTTAAAGGGTTATGTCCGCACTTATCGCAATGCTGATGAGAAGTGTTTGCAACGTTACATGTGCGAAGCTAATACCGACTGTTTACGTGAAATTGGTGGCAGCAGTATTTTCTGTCAATTGGGATCGTAAGTTTTACTACTTTAAAAAGCTTTACGATATGTTAAATTATAACAGTGCAACCCAAAATACTTACACCAAAAATTTTTTTGTGTCTTGCCTAAAAGTTCAATACTAATTTTTTAGAATATATATATATTTGTTTTTTAATTCATCTTTTTAACTTTTTAATTAAATTGAACATTTTCTGTATATTTCCAGTTACGCTACTAGCTATCTTTTGGATCGTACCAGTAATGGAAGTTTCGATCAAATATACGAAGCTGGACGTAGAGGGCGTTCAGGTTTCGATTGCAATCAATTATATTTGGAATGTAATGAAGTTTAAACCTTTTTATACTCAATGATTTCTTCTATTTAGGTTTGAACTTTAGGACTGGTTTAAAAATTTTCGTAATTATTTTAGTTTTTTTTTCCTTACCTCATCATTCCTTTATCCCCCCATTATTTTTAAGAAACATAAATTATTTATTTATTTTTATTTTTAAGTTTTAGTTTAGTATTTATTTATTTATGTATTTGATGATTGTGGAAAACGCAAAGCAAGCTTTTAAAAACCCTAAAAAAATTCATAAAATTTTAAGCTTAAGACAATGAAGAATAAGTATGTAACAATGTTAAGTGTTTTACAGTGAATAAAACTTTTTTAAAAATATCTAGTTATTTAAATTTTTTGCTTTCTTTAATTTGAGCACATATACATATTTGTGGAAGGTAAAAACTAAATTATACATAATAAAGTTGTATAAAAAAGCTTTTTAACATTTATGTAATGCTTGAAAGTTTTTTGTATTTCTGTACAAGCAAGATTTGCTAAAGCTTTAATGTTATTTTAAAAGCACAAGAAAGTTTGGTTGAAGGGTGTGCTAGTCATGCGCAGAACTTAACTTAAACAGTGTCGTACCTTCCTGCCCTCCTTATATATAGTGAGTTGAAATTTAATTTGTTATGTAAATTTAAACTACAATTTTAAAAATTCAAATTCTCTTTAGTATTCATATGTAGACGCAAACAGTTTAAATACAAGAAAACAATGAATTCTTAAACTTTTTACAATTGCAGAGAAAATATTGCCATACAATAAGTATGGAAAGTTTTTTATTGTATTTTTTCATTTCAATAATATATTTATGAATAATGTCAAATGTTTCCTTAGAAGTTAATTCGCATAAAGTTATTGGTAACTCTGAATTATTAAGCAAAAATATAGCTTAAGAAAAACTTTTCTCTTTGATAACAACAAACTTTTACTTCACTCTTTAAACATATAAGAAAGTTGTAGAGCTTTCAAAATTTCATGTTAATATGTTTATACAACTTGTAAAAAATCACCTGTTTGTAATAAATAAAAATATAAAAAAAATTTTTTTCTATATATAATAAAAATTTTACGACTTTCTTTTATAAAGCTCAATATGCTTAATATATTATATGGATTACAAATTGAACATTTTGAAATTGACTGCATTGAAAGAATTATAAAGTAGAAGTTACTATATTGTAAACATATCGACGTTCGTCAATTATTGATAAGACCGATTTTTTGGCAAATACTTTGACATATTTTTGTTATTACTTATAGTTTTCAAAATATGAGACATCGAAGTTATGATATACTACACTGAAGTGAAAAGCTTCGTCAGCTATTGTGTTCAATATGTATAAAGTCGTGAGTATAGAACAAAGGCGGATCAAAAATTCTAAAAAAAAAATATTTTTTTTTGTTCTCTATGCAAGCCTTAATTAAGTTTGTGGTAATTTTGAGGTCTTTGCATTTTATTTTTTAGTTTTTAATATTTATTTATTTTTTGTGACTTCATATTGCAACTGTTAAATGAAATAAAACAAAAACTAGTAAGAGCGTTATATTCGGCTATACC
>NDXZ01045238.1:0-23713 GCA_003055125.1 Paykullia maculata | reverse complement strand
GCTTCCTCCACCAAAACAATTTACAGAAGAGAGATAAAAGTTTTGTAAGAATAATTGTTGAAGGTTGAAAAGCATAAAAAAGGCATAAAGCAATTTTTTTTAATAGAAATTGTGACAGTAAATGATGTGACAGTTGGAAATAAGAGGAAATAAAAATAGATAACACAGTAAACACATCAAAAGCAATTAAACACTTTCTAAAGTGTTTTCTGACACATGTTCGTATAAAATTATTATTTTAAATTTTCTAAACTTGTTTTTGGAATTAACTTGCAAAATATTTATTAACAGTAGTTTTACTAAAGCTTGATATTTTTACACAAATAAACCTATACTTGCATATAGTTTTTAGTTCAGTGCTGACACATTTGTTTATCTCTTTCGAAGGCACACACACATACATACTTACTACTGATACAAATTTATATGTGCGTTCAAAGCAAACTGCCAACGGCGTTAACATATTAACCTAAAACAATTTTTCTTTGAATTGTTCTTCTTTTCTATTGTTAAAGCTGACATTTACAATAGTTTTGCAAGAGAAACAACATAGAAAATATTATAGGTGGTCAACCACAATCGTAATATACCTTACACTGAAATATATTAAAAGAAAAACTCTTGACGAATAATTTTATTTGCAATTCTTTTGTCAGACATAATTTAGACTTTTAATAAACTTTAAGAGCTGCTAAACTCACGAACTATATATTAGATTAAGAACCAATTTAGAACAACTGTAGAAAATTTTGAGAGAAGATTTATTTGAAGACTTTTGTCTGGGGCAGACCTAGAGCATCTCAATTGTGGTGTTAACTTTACAAATATATGCTTTTAATTTGTTATTGCGATAAACCAGGTATGGTGTTGGTACTGGGTGAAATTAAGGAACTCTTAAATCAAAATAGACGAACGAAACATGCTTATTTCACGCAGAGAGTTACTTTAAGTTTATCGATATCTTTAAATTTATGTGTGTGTATGACTTAGTTTTTTGTATCGTACAGTTAAAGTGGGTGGAGCAGGGTAGAAAACACTAACAAATGAGTTTTATAGTAAATTCAGCGTGAAATTGTATAAAAGAACTAAACAACACACATACCTTTGTCATTGGGATCAAATTCAGCTTCCAATTCAGCTTTAGTTGGTTCATGTTCTGTAGCGGCACTAGCAGCTGCTGCTGCAGCAGCAGAGCCAGCCAAAGGGGTGTTTGTTTTAGTTTCTGTTTTCTTCATGGTGTTTCGAACTTGGTGACCTCTAAATGCGGCTTGGATTTTTACAGCGGCTTTTGCTAAAAGTTGAAAAGGAAATTAAATTTTTTTTAAATTGGTTTAATTATAAACGAAAAGTTAGTATTTATATCATATTAATATTTATTGTTTTATGTTTTAAAGAATACATTTATGATTTTTTTTCTTTACATTTTTTTCTTTTTACGAGCAAAAAATTAAGTAATAAAATTTTTTTATTTTATATATTTAACACATATAAAATGTTAAGTCAGTCGTAGAATGGATTCGATCATAAAATTTGTGCTAAAAACCCACATCAGAACACATATGAATATTGAGTTACAGTTAAGGGCAAAAGTTAATATAATACATAAACTTAAGGAGGACAACATAAAAATTTTAAAAACAACTTGAATAGAAACTAGAAGGAAATTGTTTTAACCAAAAATGAACAAAAGCCTAATTTTAATAAAACAAGAACGCAAAAGGTTTAACAAATCAACTTTTGCCCTTGACTGTATGCATTTGTTTTTTGCTAGATAAATAAAGCTACTTAATATTGTTATTTCATGGTCTTATATTTCTTTATTATACAGTTTATTAGTGTTCTTCTGCCCAATGGTCCGTAATAGACCAGAAAAAAGAAAAAAAAATAACAATTCACAAAGTGGTAGATTTGGTTTTAGAGCTTAACGGCATATAATCGTATATTTTATTTATCCTTCAAAAAATATTAATAATTTACTACAACATTTCTTATACATATGTATGTATATGAAAAAAAAAAATAAAGAAAATTGTGTGCATATTCAATGTTGAAAACGTAAGATAAGCTACTGACAGCTGTGGAGTTAAAGATGTGTTTGCTAATTTTGCAAAATATTGTTCACCATTTTAGTATTTCCATTCAAAGATATTAATAATTTATTAGATGTCAAACCATAAATTTTATGGTTTATAAATATTTAATAAACAAAATGTTAAAAGAAAGCGGCAATGCTTTAAATACAAAAAAAAAAGATATTGTTTAACAAAAAAAAATTTAAAGTAAATCAAATTCAAAGTATTGTGCCATAAAAAAGACTGACGACGTAAATTAAGTAAAAATTTATTAGTTTGGCATAACTGAAACTAATTGAGTTTCATTATTAATTAAAAGTGATAAAATATATCTTAATATGAATAAGATTTCTTAAGTGATTCTAATAAACATTTCAAGATTGATAGTTAAATTTGTCTTTGTATATAACTAAGGCAATTATTTTTTGTTATAAATAATAAAGTCTTGTTTGTTTTACAAAGAAAAACTAAAATTGCTTTTCTTTATTAATATTTCAATTTAGATTTAAAGACTACAATTTAATAATGTGTTATTGAATACACTGCTAGAAGTGTTGATTTTTTACGTTTGCCACATAAACAAAAAAACTTTTTGTGCAAGTCAATCATTTGCAATGTAAGTTATACTATATTTTCAAGGATTTTCTTAACATTTAATGGCTTTGAAACTTTACAATTTCTCAAATGTATGTATATTTGAAAGAAAAAATGTTTTCAAGACACGTACAACTACCACCGAAGTCAAGAAAGTATTTTTTTTAATAAAAGTAAAACTGACAAGTAAGGAAGTCACACTAGACGTATGAGTGATTTTACATAAAATATATTTCAAAAATCCCAGTTTGCATAATATATTTTGGCAAAATACCTAAATTAAACATACTAAAACGAAGTTTTATTACAAAATTTAAACTAAAAATTTACTAAATGTTTAAAAATTAAGAGGTAATTGTTTAGAAATTGTTTGATAAAAAATATTTCATATATTTATCAAAAATTGCTGAGTTTTTAAACTTTTGTTTGGAAAAGGGTATAAACATAAGGTTTTAACATAAAAAAAAATATTTAATGGCAAATTTTCAATTAATTTTTATTTATAAATAAATTTCAATGACTTCTTCCATTAAAAATTTTTCTAAATTTCCTTGTTTTGTAAAAATATTTTAAATATTGTTGTACATAAAATCCCCGATTATTTTTGACGTTTTTGTAAAAAAAAAATGATGTCAAATTTATTCGATTATTTTTTTAATATAATTTTAAAAGTATGTCAACAATTGAGTTTATTTTGTTTGGGAGAGAAAGAGGATAAGCTGTTAACAGCGTCAAATAAACATAAGCTTTATATGTCTAATGCCTTAAGATATGCAAAATAAAAAAAAAAATAACAAAACGTGTAGTGTAGCGAACTGTTGTAGATTTTGGTAAAATTAAACCCTGTGGTTATTTAAATTTATTTTTAAAATTATTTATTTTTTAAATTGAAAATTTTCGATGATCTGTTTTTTTAGAATATTGTTAAAATGTTTTTTAGTAGCGTTTTCTTTTGTTAAGTTATTTTAAATTTTGCAACAAAAAAAAAGAAATTATAAATATATAGATAATTAACTCTTTTTTTTATTTTAAAAGCCTTTCTGTAGTTTCCTTTAAAAACTATATTTAAAGAATGTTTTTTGATTTTTTTTTCAAATCACATGTGTTTAAATAACTGAAAAGAAATTAAAGATTTCTAACACGCAATAATGCTGGTTACCCGCAGCGTTAAAAATATAATTTCAACAATAAAATACGACGTTTGACCTTCAAGTAAAATATATTATTTAAAATCATTTATAAAGAAGAAGCTTTAGTTTACAAAAAAAAAATTTTTATTAAAAAAATTAAAAAAACTCTGTAAGAAAATTTATATTAAATATTTGAAAGATTTTCTTATTTCATACTTCAAATGTCCTTCACTGGCGGGCATTAATTTCCATTTGTAGTTTTTCTTTTTTTTTATTATTTTTATGTTTGTAATAGTTGGATGATAACATTCTAAGAAATAACATTTTTTTTGTATCTCCATGAATGTAAATTATATTTTATATACCTCCATGAAACAGCAAAAATAATTACAATTCTTTGTTTAGATTTCTTATGCCCATTTCATTGTATTACATTTCTTTAGTTTAATACTTTTTTAATATTTAGCTTTAGGTTTATGTTTTTATATTTTTCTTTATTATTATTTTTATGTTTTTATAGTTCCTCTATTCGCTATTTGTGTTGACAATTTGTGTTATTTGTAGTGTTTAATAACCAGAAAAATTTACACAGATTTAATGAAAAGAAAAGAATTAAATTAAAGGCTTTATTTGTTATGCCTTTAAATAAATAGTTTTTTAAGGGGGAAATATATTTACAGCAAAATAATAAGATACTTTTATTTTTATGTAATGGGCAAAAGTTCGAAAACATAAAAGGTCCTAAATAAATTTATACGTTTTCATGTTCAAATGTACACAAAAAATCCTTTAATCCCAACAAAGCGTATGATTGATATTTAATTATTGTTTATTAACAATACAGGAAACGTATAATTAATATTTATTATGTAATAAATAAATACGCGTTAAGTATAAAACAAAATCACTCTTAATAACACTTCAAGTATTATATATTAATTTACAGTTAGGCTCAAAATAATTGCTATCAAATGATTGCATTGTTATTATGGCCTTATTTGCCATGTAGGCGACAAAATCGATATACTAAAAAATTAATCTCGATCTAAAATATTTTTTCTTTAATTTGTTTTCTGCAAAAAACAAAAAATTTATTTTTATTTAATAGTCCCCATATCAATTTTCTATTTATAAAAGAAATCAAAATTTAATATGTATAACAAAAATAACAGCAAAAAAATTGTGTAAAGTTTTTCTACTTTTATTTAACTTTGTGTTATTTTTAAACACACCTGCCTGTGTTTTCCCTCTTTCTTAAATAAATAAACTACTTTTATTACTCGAATTATCTGTGCACTAGATAATAATCTGCCTCTTGTAAAAACTTAATTAAACCACCACCTGACACAGCTGCCAGTCTATCTCCTAATTAATTCCCATCAAATATTCATTAACATTAACTGTGCGCCATGAGACCAAAAAAAAAAAAAAATAAATATAAAACTTCATCTAATTTAATAGCATAGAGAATTTAACACATTTCTAATATTGCCAGTTAATAAAACAGCATGTTTAAAATGTGAGCTGGACATGTGATTTTTACACACACACATACTTATATATTCATACTTATATAGTAAACCAATACCCTTTTAACACATACTCAGTCAACCAACAGCTGCCTCCCCCACAGCATTGTTTACATTTGAACATTATTTATCGTTTCAAACATAATGATAAACGAAGGCATGTAAAAGTAATGATGATATTGATTAAACAGTCAGGTTAAAAATAGTCTAAGGACATTTGAAACGTGGTGAAACGTAAAGTTTTTTTAAGAATTTTCAAAGTTCAAAATTTCTACTGATATCCCACTGATTTAAAAACAGAAACTATCGAGACCGTAATAATTAAGGATAATCTTAAAAATCGTTTAACATATTTGTAATAATTATTTTGTGTGTTTTCGTTTATATTTTGGCCAAAATCTGCCCTAATTTTAGATACGACTTTAAAGAATTTTGTAAACAAAATCAACATTTATTAAAGGTCACTCCATCTCAGTAAAGTTGTTTTTCCTTATTCAAGTTTCTGTTATTAATCAAAGCGAATTGGCTATAGCCTTTGTCAGTTAGACAATAACAAACTTTAGAATAAAAAAAGCAATACTGTTGTTATTGACAAAAAGAAACTTCAATATTATATTTCAATAATTTCCAAAAAAATATGAAGCACCTGCGCTGAAGAGGCAATATATTTGATTGCTTTTATAGAGAGAAAAACCCTTGTAACCCTTTTAATCACATTGTAATTAGTTCGTCGCTATGAAAGTTTTATCCGTTTGTAATACCAACATTCAAAAAAAAAACACTGGGTCCAGCGAAGGAAATTAAAAATGTTTTGAAATCAAATATTTTAAATAAATAAAATACTATTAAATTTCAGACGCTAGGCAACGGTTTGCTTTAACAAACAAGCATCAATTTAATTAAAAATTATTTTTTTTAACATAAAGCAATTAACTAATTTCCTAATTTTGGTGAATGTTCTATTAATGTTTATACCCTACAGTTACAAATAAAGTACGTGTATAAGCGTTTTTGTTTGTGTTAATATTTGCAACGACTGCACCCACGTAAAATTCTACCGTTAAAGTTATTATCGCCCTCTAAGACGAAAACCTGGTAATACTCGCCTGTCCGTATGTTCATGTAAACCATATAATCAAAGTACTGCTCATTACCATTTTTTTCAAGTAGACATATCTATTTACATGATAAATTATGCTAATCATCATTTCATCTAACCAGCAAAAGCAACCACAAAAAAAGATAAGATAAAAAAACTCTTAATCAAATTTAACAACGTTATTTACATAAATATTTATTACCTTAATCAGAGCGAATATCATGTAAGCAAAATTAAAATGATCCATACAAACATATGTATGTATTCATATGCAATTACAAACACAAAAACAAATACATATGTTCACAAAAATCAACAAAGCCAACAACTGTATTCTCTAAATAATATCTGTCTCCCAACAAATTTCCATATTCTAAAATAACGAGATAAAAAGAAAAACTTGAAAAGAGGATTAAGGGGCAAAAAGCTTTGTAGCAATTAACGAAATTAATCTCATGTGGAAAAGCAGCAAAGTTTATTTGTTTTATAGAAAAACTCATTTCTTTTCATCTTTAACATAAATGTGATATAATATTTGAGAATTTAAGGGGTACAGGAGTAAACAGGCAAAGTTTATTTAAAATTTTATTTTTCATTAAAAAAAAGTTGTTCAATTGAGCATGTTTGGTTTGGATATTCATGCTATTAGTACTTTTCAAATAATTTTCCTTAGGGAATTTTTAAAGAGTGCAAAAATGTGTTATGTCTTACGTCTATGATTACTGAGTTCTTCCTGCCTTAGTTGGATTTTCTTATGTGGTTTAACAAGATAGCAAAAATAAACTTCTCCAGTAGACATTTTCTGGTCATGTTCTTTCTCATTTCGTTTGACTCTCTTATTCGTGTGATTTTTTTATTTTTATTTTTGTTATTTAAAGTCCAATTCTATGCCCGCATTATAGACGAAAATTGAACACAACTTTAATAAAACTCAGTCGAATTTATACAAAATTTCGCCAAAGTGGGCGTTTACTAGCTAAATCGTGAATTCCATTAAAACAATGTGCTATTAAGCTGAATTCACCCATTGTGTCTGAACAAACATTTTGTCCGGAAAAATTTATTTTTATATTGAGTTTCAAAAAGAGAGAGACAAACTCAATATAAAAAAATTTATTCGAACAAAATTTTTGTTTAGACACAATGAGTGAATTCAGCTTTACATACATAACGGTTCAACGAAAAGTAACAGTCTAAAGATATAACATATGCGTTTTCTATTAAAATCTCCTTTAGCGTTATTTTTAAGACACACTTAACCTTAGATGATTATTTAAGTTAAATCCATGAAATACTTTTAAAGCATTAAAACAGATTATAGTTAAAACCCGAGTGTTTCTATAAATTGTAATTGTTGTTCCAGAGGCCTCTAGGGAAGTACTTCATTGTACATGTGTAGTAACAATGACGAACTTGTATGTTCAATTCCTTAACAAAAGTTTTCCCTAAAGCAATAAACATTAACAAAAGAAAATATAAATGTGCAAAAAAAAAACGTTTTTCCAATTTTAAATTCTCATGTTATTTTAAAGTTTCTACTAAGATTAGATTAGATCTACATATTAGATTAACTTTGACATGTTTTACATGTATCATAATTCTCATAGTCAAGCCAGTATGTATGTATACACTTAATATAATTTGCAAATAATGTCTCCAAAGATTAACTTGATACAATTAACTTGATTAAGTTTGTTATTGTTGTTCAATAAATCAATAAATCTGTAAATTGTAAACTTGTTTGTAGATATGTGTGCTTATTTTGAATGTGGACATTTGCATTTACTTGAGAGAGTATACATAAAATTAAAAAAAAATCAATAAATAGTTTCAGATATTTTGTTTTATTTTTTCTTTTAGAAAAAAAAAATTTGTTCGTTATTTAAGTTACGATTATAATTTTTTCCTTATTTCTATGCAATTTCTTTAATTTGCATTCCAAACCAATTTTTTTTAGTTTGTATTAAATTTGGTTATATTATTTTATAATTTCTTCACACATTCCATTCAATTTTGCATTCTATTCGAATTTGCATTCTTTTTTTTTTAACAAAGTCATTCCATTTTATAGCACGTGTGTGTATTCGTGCTTGTTTCTTGCATTTATGTCGCAAAATTGTGTTTTTGCAAACAATTTAATATTCAAAAATCCATAAAGACACGTACTCTGGCAAACAAACTCATACTTACTTACTCTCATGAGTGCACACTCTCACACACAAATGCATTTATTTATGAATAGATTCATAACATGAGAGCAGACATGTTTGAACTCTTTCTTTACAAGGTTAATTTATAATTGTGAAAAGTAAATAAAAAAAATGTCCATTGAATATTATCACTTTTTCTCTTCTCTTTGATTATTATGTGAGTGTTCGAGTGTGTATAATTTAAACAGCTTTGTCAGCATTCTAATGAGAATAATGGCGATGATGATAATTTTCATGCAGTAAGAGAGGCTTGACTGATGTAATAAATTTAAATATATGTAAATGAATGTGTATATATTAACGTTGAAAATAAAGTAAACGGTAATGGCGAAGACTATCTTAGAACAAGCACAAGCATAACCTATGCATAAATATTTGACGTTGTCGACGACGATGATGGTGATGATATAGTTGATGTTTTATTTCAGCTTTAACACAATGAGTAATAAAAATGTCATATATGTACTGAAGACATCTTGAGTATTACATAAAGTATTCATATTCAAAAAAAGTCTTGTATTGAAAAACAAACAAAAAAAATAAAATAAGACAAAAATTCAAAAAAAAAACGTAAAATGGATATATACAAGGTTGCCATACTTCTTTGGTTAAATCCCTGAAGAAAATTTTTTTTAAAGCAACAGATTAGGTGGAAAATTTGTTCCTTAATTTTTTTTAAATTAAAATAGCATCTTCATTCAAATTTTTAGCACATAGACATATTATCAAAAATTAAAAAAAAATTGTTTAATATATCTTTTTATATCCTAAATGACCCCATGAAGGTGATAAGAAAATTTTGCGGTTGTAGCGCTTTCAAATAATGCCATTTTTTTAATTCTATATATCTGCTTAAAAGTATTTTCTGTCTATGTACATTTTTTAATAAAAAAGACGTTACATTTTAATGTCAAAATAGATCTGTAAACTATAAGCATTTTGAGAAAATTTCATTCATTTCAGCCTAATAGTTTAACAGTAATAATTTGTTCAACAGACAGGCGGTCAGAAAAATAGGCTATAAAAGGGCATAGCTAAATCAGCTTAGAAGTTTACGAGGACCAAGCACAGCTTGTCAGGTTTTAGAAGTTTATTTCTTGGTATGGCACACATAATAACAAAATCAAATGTGTACACTATGTCATCACACTAGTGATAGTGAAAGAAATAAAAATAAATTTGTATTTTTTAAAAACATTCTCAGAAATATCATGAAATCAAAATTAAATTTATGCTACTAAAAAGTATATTTTTAGTACGAATTTTTAAAGATCAATATCGATATATTATTATTGTTATTATTTTCTTTTTATCAAAAAGGTTTATTTTAAACGTGTTTAAGTATTTTTTTTTCAACTGATTTATACTTGTAATAAATGAAAAAATTTTAGAGGGTGAGAATATTTCAATGATACACATGGCGCCAATATAATTCTACAAGAACAAAAGCATTTAATATTTACACGCAAAGCAGGCAGTAACATTTTAGGGCAGAAAAAAATATGGAAAAGAAAGGAAAACCGCCAAACACTTTTATATTCAGTCAAAGTTTAAAGGTTGCTCGCAGGTAATTGAATTATATTTTAGAGATTTAGAGAGCAATAAAAGGAGTGGAGCGTTTGCCTTGGTTTTCCCATTTCTATATAACACTCATCGAAAAATGGGCCCCAAGTGAAAGCAAAAAAAAACCGTTGAATAAAAAATATAATAAAAAAAAATTTTTCTATATAAAAGACGCCATGTTGGGATTATTTTGTTTGTTATGAAATGTAAAGTTGTCAATTTAAGCTCAAAAATTACAGCTGAAATAATTTGAACGATACATTTATTGCACCTTATTTTGCATAATTTAACAAATTAACGCAAGATTCAAAATCAATAGAAAATAAACTCTTTTAAAAAGTACAAAACTTAATTTATAAAACAGGATTTAAAAAAAAATTGTCTCCTGGCGCATACACACTTTTATTGGTGAAATTCCCCTGAATTTTTTTGATTCTAAGCCTGAATCTAAAAATGTCAATGACATTCCCACTGTGCCCCATAAATTTATTTTAAAATGCAGAGACCTACATCCTTGTATGTGAGTTATGCATATGAGTGTGTATGCAAAACATGTTAAGGTTTACATGTATGTGTATGTAAATCTATGTTTGTCTATGTTTGCGAGGACATATAATTTATTCGTATAAGCTTACAGAAGGCAATTTCCATTTTTCGTATACATACATACATACATACATACATAAATGCAATATTTTTTTTCCCCTACCTTTTGTCAAAAAGTTTTTTTTGTCATATTTTTCTTTACACACACTTATGCAAAACACTTAAAACTAAGAATGTAATAAAAGAATAATAGGGGAGAAAAATGTAAACTAAATAAAAAAATCATACAATTTGCTGAAATTACGCTTTTAATTTAAGCAAATAATGAAATTCTCAAGAAAGACTATTTGCTTAGGAATAGAAGAGAATTTCTTTAAGTAAAGGAAAGGAACAAAAATATTTCAATATTGTTTTATTTTATTCTGCCTTATTTTTATTTAAGTTTATTTTTTTAGGTAAATATTTAATCAAGCCGGGCAATGGGTGCTAAAAAAATTAAAGAACGAAATAGTTAAGTCATAAGAAATTTAATAGTTGAATTTTAAAAATGTTTAATGCAAAAATTTTTGTGACAGAAAACTAACTACTAAATTCAACTTAATGTTAAAAGTACCCTATTGTTGTTTTTTTTCCAACTATATTCTTAATGCATGATACAAAGTATGACGGCATATATTACAGGGGTAAAGTTCGACATATAGTTTTGCTCCTTTCTGATCAGTATAACGAAATGCTATAATATTTCTAATGTAACCAGAACACATTTAGTAAAGAAAAATTTAGAGTCCTTTTATAAGGATTTTACTCATTTCAGTTACGCTGGATGCTAAAAATGATAAAATGAAATAAATTTTAAAATGATGTTCGTCATTTATTAAAATTATTTTAAGCCTAAATGCATCGTAACCAAGTGCCAATAATAATTATCCAAACAATTTTTTATGTTCTCTAAGTTCGCTAGAGTCATTAAAATGCAAGAGATTATGGGGAATTGCGTTTTGAGAAGTAATTACTTGCATTTAATAATATCGTTATTTTATAAAAATATTCTAGCTATAATAAAAAAAATAAATTTGACTTCAAAATTCTCAAATAATACTAATTTATTTAATTGTTGCAATCAATAACAATTTTTATCTTAATCAACTTTCAGAAAAGTTTAGCTAGTTGTTTCTAAAAATAAATTTTTCTTAAAAGGCGTTTTATTAAAAAAACTTTTGAAAAATTCTTATTTATTTAACTCAATTGTAAACTTATAAAATCGTTTAAATAGTTTCTAAAGACACAAAAAAAAAATTTTTTTTTAATCACAAAAATTTATTGCAAATTTTTGAATAATTTTCTTTTTCTTCATTACAAGTTCCTAATTTGTAATGTTAAGTATTTCGTTTTCTTTTATTTGCCAAACTACTCATTTTAAATATTCTCTATTACTATTTTGTAATAACAATCTCGTTGAGCACACATAAAACATGTTAAGGTATTTGCATCTGTACTCAAATATTTAAGTGCAATGAACATTTTGATGCATGTAATGGTAATACAAACACATGTCTACATTTATTATTTAGTTGAACTAAAAATAAAAAAAAACATACAGTGTAAAATAATAACAAATCTGTGTAACAATGTTCACACTTAGTTTTAAGAGCAACATAAATATGACCAAATGTATACAAACCTTTTACCCAGCAAATAATTACACAGCAAAGAAGTGTTTTAACAGGTACTAGACTAAGAGCACTTTTCTAATAAAATAAAATTTTTATACAGCTCCTTTAATGTACTTATTTTATAACAAGCTATTTTGAATTAAGCAAAAACTTAAAAAAAATTTTGATTCACTTTAGTTTAGGAAGACGTGAAATCAAGTTCAATTTGAGTTGCTCTTAAATTGTTTTGCTGGGTACAACTATTGCTATTATTTGAAGTGTTATAAAAAGCATAACAAATATTTGAATTTATATTGCAGAGAAACATTAAAGGTTTACAGCATGTGGTAAACGTGGAAATAAGGAAAAATAAAAAGATTTAGGGATAATAAAATTAATGTAAGACATAAATAAGGAAAACTAAATTTGTATGTACAACATGGACACTGATGCGTATACTCATTATTTGTTAAAGATAATGAAATACATATTAATAATACGTAGATGTATGGAAAGCGATAACCTTTTTCCAAGACGTTTAAACATTCCTATAAATATTATTAAAATGTAAAAAAAAGGTTTTTCTTAATGAATAATATAAATATTAAGTTCATTAAGTAAATGTTATTTTCTGGTCTTCCTTTAAAGTTTTTTCTTTTTTCCCTTTGTTGCAAATAAAATTAGATAAATGTATTTCTTTGTGTCAAATATTAAAACCTGTTTCTGTTGTGGAAAAAAAGAAAACAACAAAGCGAAAAGAAAACACCAAGAGATCTGTTAGATTTTCTTTTTATTTACATTATTTAGTATTTGCACAAGGTATAAAAAGTATTTTCAAGATTAAAATCTGTAAACAAATTTATGACTTTTGTTTCTCTTTTTAAGTCATATTTGCTCCATTACAATGATAAGGAAGAGAAAACGTAGCGGTGCAGTTTACTGTAAAAATTCATAAAAAGTGTTAAATAAACTAAGACTTTACCTAAACTTAAATAGATTTCATATTTAGAAATTAAAAATAAAAAAGTATTTCTAAAAGCATGACTCCTGCACATACGGTATATTATTTTTGAAGCGCATTTTGCCAACACAAGAGTGTAAAATTTAGCTTAGATGAAACTCTCATTTAATTTTCTTGTTTTGTTATTTTTTTTTTACAACAACAAAACTAAACTTAAATTGTTTTACCAAAAAATATATTCATCCTTCTTTTCATGCAAATGTTCTTAAATTACAGTATACATAGTTTTTATTTTAAAAAGTTTCAGATTTCAATAACATTTAAAAAGATGTCCTTAAAAAAGCTTTATAGCGTAGACAAAACAAAGGGTGAAACTTGCTTGACTAAGGTTGCCTGTACGTATGATTTATATGTATGTATTTCATTTTCGCTAAAAATATTACGTATACGGACCAGTGCACACCAGTGATAATATGTAAAAAGAATTTCAAATATTGTACTAAAATGAATAAAAATATGTACTTTTTTACCCAAGTTGTATTATATGTGAGGAGATAAAATTTAATATTTTCCTTTATTATATTCGTTTAAAGAAAATTTATTTATTTGTTAAAAAAAACCCCAGTAAATGATTTAACTTTTATGTATATGTATATAAATTGTGTTTTTATTATTGTATATATTATTTATCTTGAAATATTTTTACACAAAAAGCCAAAGTCACAACAGTTAAGCTCGTTTTTTTGCACTGTTTTTTTAATCGTTAGCAATTAATTCTTTAACTTAAAAGCACTTGTCCTTAATAACTTTTAATAAAACATTATTTTATTTAAAAAACATAATAGGAAACTTATACACAAAAAGTAAGCACATATTTCAGATCAAAGTTTCATAATCTACGTTGACATATTGATCCTCAGGTCATCCCTAATAAATTAATGTCCTTATACTACAACTTTTATATTTATAAAATAAAGAACATTATTTTTACCCTCAGCCAATAGATTTTGCATATTATTTATATTTTAACATCGTCCTTTTACCTCTTTTTTATTCATTTTGTTTTTTC
The DNA here is from genome assembly GCA_003055125.1 of Paykullia maculata. Taxonomy (NCBI): domain Eukaryota; kingdom Metazoa; phylum Arthropoda; class Insecta; order Diptera; family Rhinophoridae; genus Paykullia; species Paykullia maculata. The sequence continues at coordinate 9,288 of NDXZ01045238.1, read as the reverse complement.
TATTTATTTTTCCATTAATAAAATCTTTTTAGAGTTTTAAAAATTTAAAGGCCATTTTATATACATATGTATGTCCATATATGTGTATATAAAATAAAAACCCCTATTATTAAAAGAAAAAGCAATCTGATAATGCCACAACACTTAACTTTAAACTTAAATAAACAAATTTTTTTCGATAATATAAGTTATAGAGCCATGTTTCCTTTTTCTCTTTTACAAAGTAAACCATTTTTTTGAATGTGTATTTGTCTGTAAACCTTTATACTCTGTAACGAAAATTTATTTATTTATTTATTTTTTTAACTTAAAAGCCTTTGGTGTGCATAATTTACAACAGCCACAACAAAGAGAGAATACAACAAAACAAAAAATAAAAAAAAGGATTTAAGTTTATGCTTTTATGTAGATTTCTAGAAGAGGTGCAAATATGTGACAGTAAGGTGTAGAGCCTGTTTGTTATGTGGTTTCTTTTAAGTTTATTTATTTGCTTAAGTGTGAGTGTATATTTGAATAAATTTGATTGTCTTTTATTTTAAATAACTGCTGGAAAGTTTATTTATGCTTAAAAATATATGACTTATGTATGTCGAGAAATCCTTAAAGGCACAGATTTAAATGGGTTGTGTGTAATATATTTTTTTTTTTTTTGGAGATATAAAAAGTTTTATATCTTTTTTTAAGAAATAATAACATTTATGTATAACACAAACTTCTTTTTTGTCATTTATTGACAGTTTTAAGTTTACATTTGGGGCTAGGTTTTGTTTTTTATCTATCAATTTGCTGTATTCCCAAGAATACTTAGTTTGCTTCGAAAATATCTATATAAATAATTTTTGCTATAACAAAGGCTGAATTTTTGAAAGTTTTAAAAAAGAAGCAACGTACTCAAGGGACAAATAATTTATATGCTGAAAATATTTCCTTCTTTTGTTATGGGTTTTACATTAAAGACTCTTCTTCATATATATATAGTAGAGGCATTTAGGATCAAAGAGCTAACCACTGTAGCCATAATCTTCCTGTGGCATTGCTCTGGCCCATTCATATGCGACAATAAGCTTACAATCGTTTCTTTAATATTTGATGTCTTCTAAAGTATTCCTTAAATTATAATTTTGCATCTTTTAAACTTCTTAGGCCTCGTCAACTAGTAATCTACTGGCACCAGATCGGCACTTGTCAGCATCAGTTTTTTATAACTTATATTACTTTGTTGAGGATTATTTCCTCTTTATTTGTATTTCTACTTTAGAACAATACTGCAATAATATCAACAAAGCTGTTGTTTGAAAGCCTTCTGGCCAATTAAGTGAAAGAACATCATTAAACAGAATGTTCCACAATAAGAGGCCAAGAATTGAAGTTTAAAAAAACACCTGCGACATCGTTGTATCACCGGTGTTGTAACAAAACCTTTTACTTGTTTAATAACTTCGTGTTAGATAATTTGCAAAGTTTAATACCTTTATCCTCATTAAACGAAACTTGTCAAATTTTCTACAATAAAGCAGAGGTCACTACTGGTGTATGTATAAAATGATTCGGTAACTGTGAAAGTTTGACACAAAAAAGCATTTATTTTATTATTAATAAATTGCTGTAGCTTCCAAAATGTCCTAATAAAAAAAAAACTCTCAACTATGCTTATTATAAATACAAAATGTAGACAAATCCTTTTCTACGATTAACTTTATTTTGCAAAGAAGGAAATTAGTTCTTACCTTATGATAATGAAAACATCACATTTTACAAAATGACTATTAAATGGCAATATATGGTTGCAATGTATGAATATAAATTAATACTCTTGCAAATTGCCTAAAACACGTACACACACACACACATTACCATTCAAATGTCAAGTCTTAGTACAAACAACTAAAATTAGTTTAATACTATTGCTTTTGTATAATCTAGTAGATTTGACTTGTGACACGAATATTTAAGAAATGTAAATCAAGAACAAGTTGAAGCTTCTGCTCCAAATATTTAAAATGTTAGACACATAGTCATATTAACTGTTATGATTGTCGAAAAATATAAAGAGTCAGAGAGAGAGAAGGTGTGAGAGTTTGGGGGGGTAAACATGTTTTGTAGTTGTATTTCTAAGGTATAAATGTCTATTGTTTTTTTTTTGTCAACCATTTATGCTTAGAAATGTATCTAACAAAACTAATTTCCTTTATTTTGTGTCTATTTCTATGACAATTTGCATTTGTATTGGTAAGGTTGTTGATTATTATGGGCAACATGTTTGTTGTACCTGATTCACATACAAAATTTTTCCTAAGAAAGAAAGAAAACTCTAAGAATTATTTTGATATGTTTTCACAAGGTTAAGGATAACAATAGTAAAGCAATTTATTAAAAAAAAAATGATAATTGAATTAAAATATATAATTTTTTATTTCCTTAAATCAATTAAAATAAACTTATTTTGCGCCTTAGTTATTCAGTGTAACATACATATTTCTAAAAAGGTAAAACATTTTATATTTTGTTTTAATAGAAATTGCCGTTAAGGAAATTAAGTTTTTTGTTTTGTATATCTTTTGTTTTAGTTTTCCTGTTGCTGATGTAAAGCATCATAATAATTATTACTGATTAAAAATGTAAATTATAATTTCTTGTTTCTTTTTTGGCATCTTTGTTTTGTATCCTTTACAGTTTATTAATAACTTTTAATTAAAGATAGCAACCATACAAATAAAAGGTGCATTGAAAATTTGTTTATTTAATAAAGTTTTTGAAGTTTTTTTTTTTTTAAATGTTAATATTCAAAAGTATCTTTCCTTACTTTTTTTGAAAAGGGTTTTTAATTTTCTAAGATTTTTGATAAAAGCTGTCCAACTTTTGTTTTTCCAGTGGCTGGTAATTTTTTTTATCTTAACGACACATTGACAGTTTTTGAAATAGAAATAGGTCTAAGCGGGCAGTATAACGTTACCAAAGATGCCATCTTCATATGATATTTTATGATTTTTAAAATCCCATAAAGTTGTGTAAATTGACCACACCGTTTCTCTTGGCAAATCTTAACTTTCGTACAGTCTTTCAGGCGTAAATGAACAAATTTTGGCACAAAGTAAGGGGTGGACCGCTGTGTGATTTAACAAAAACACATCTTAAAAATTTTTTTATAAAAGTTTTTATATAAATTCAATCAAGTGTTTCAAAAATCACTTAAGTCACGTCTTTTCAAAAATGTGTGTAAGGGTAGGTTAGGTTAGGTTCGAGGACATGTGGTGGCTCCAGAGGGAGGAATCACCACTACACCCAGAGACAAAGTTGTCCATTGTGCTAGTCCTAAAACGAGAGAAGAGAAGGGAGAGAGAAGTAGAGGAAATGTTTAGATTCAAAGAGAAGGAATTGCTAAGGGTAAATACTCTAGTTAATAGTCACGTAAATCAATACAGTTCTTTTTTTGTTGTCAAACAATATCGCTTTAAAGGTATTTACTGCTTGAACAAGATATCAGGTGTTTTATTGGAGGTGCAAACATTTTAATTGAAATTAAACAGAGGCAAATCTAAACTGCCCACTTCTTATTATTTTATTTGCTTATTGCCTCAAACTATTTGGAAAATATTTTTGTTTTCAGCTAAAACTGCTGTAAACATAATATAAATGAAAATTAATACAAAACTCACTTAAATTCAAATGTTAAATTAATATAAAATTAACTTAAATTCAATGGGAAAAAATTAACCGCCATAAAAATATCTGTTTTTGCAAATATTATACAGCAAAAGAGTATAGACTTTACTCACAAATAAAGTAGAAATAGAGAATGTCCTATAAACAACAACAAAACATGTCCTTGGTTTTAAAAATGATATAGTGAAAATGTGAAAATATTATGTGTAAATAAGATAATAATAAAAAGTTTAAATTAAAAATAAATATTTAAGATTTCTTATATTAACAATATATGTATTTTTTTAACAAAATAACTAAACTTTGACCGTTTTATTTAATTTTTTTTTATTCATTTTTTTTTTTTTAATCGCGACCAGTTTTTCAGACATTTTTCTTTGTTAATATCATTAATTATTAAAATTTTTTCAATTTTATTCTCTGAATACCCGAGCATTTTAGATTGGCCTAAACATATTTTTCTTCATACTTTTTTACACATAAAATTAACAATTTTTATTAATTACAAAAAAAAAAAATTAAAATTGTATGACTTAAAAGGTTTTTTGAAAAGAAAAATAAATTTAATATGGTTGCATGCTTTTGACAATATTATAAGAAGCCTTAAACAAGTCACGTAAAAAATTTGAGAAAATAAGGGATGCGTGAAAATACCCAATTTTTTTCATTAAAACGCTAAGTAGGCAAAAATTTTTTGGGTCTTAACATACTGATGTTTAATGTTGAGAATATAAAATATACAATTTGTTACTCAATAACAACAAAAAAAAATAGTACCAAGTAATTTCTTCATTAAATTAATAATGTTTAAAATCATTTGTCGCAGAAAACTGTAAGTTACGTAATGTTAAACTTTAACTGTGGTTGTGTATTTGTGTTAACGTGATTAAAGTTGTTTAAGTTTTTTTTTTTATTTAAATACAACAATTTTATGGCCTAATTTAGTTAAAATTAGGTTTTTGTAAATTTTGTAATTTCAATTACCTAATGTTTGTTCTTTTGTGTTAATACAACAAATACTTTTAAAGACAAACATTTTTGAGCAGGTTTGTCTTTAGAATTTCCTTTTCTTATTTAACCTCTCTACTCTAGAAACAGCTTCACATAAAAAGTATTAAATATGTGTTACTATTGTTGACATAATTTAAAATGGAATTAGTTTGAACCTATGAAAAGAACATATAATTGAATGTAACACAATCAAAAATAATTAAATCAAAATATATATTTAACTTTTTAAATACATATGGATATAACATTTTTCAAAAGCTATTTTTTATTCATAGTCTGTAAGGATGTTTGTTATCTATAAACTGAAATAAAAAAATTAAAAATTCAAGTCATTTTACATACTAGTCATAGTCTAGAGTTAAGTCGTAAGTCCATTTCATTTCATTTTCTATAGTCTATGCTGTTTTTAACTTAATTTTCGATGAAAGAATAAATAAAGAAATTTTTCAACGTAATTCTTCATAAGCAAACAACTGTGTAAGTTTTGTTAAAACCTTTCTATTAAAAATTAAATTTTTCCAAAACTTCCTTTAAAAAAAAAGCTTTAAAAGCTTTAGCCTCTTTCCGACTGTTAAAACTACTGCTTTTATATTTATTACCAATCATATGACATTTGACGTTTTTATTGTTTAAAGTGATAATATTTTAGTTAATATATCGAATGGCAGCCTTTAAATGTAATTTCATAGCAATTTTATTTTACAGTTAATCTATGTAAATTATATTTGTTTCATTTAGAATTTTAAATTAACATTTACCAGCGCTTTTTAATGAAAATGGTGCCACCTGAGCGTATAAGTAATATTGATTATATGCCATTAAACAGATATAACGTAAAACAATAACATGATATCGTTTGCAATTTAAAAGAGTTAAGATCTAAATTACTCTTTCGTGCTATTTTATAAAAAGAGATTTCAAGGTCTTGGTTTTAATAAAATACCGCTAAAGTTTAAAGATTGTTGTTGAATTTAATAAAAAGAGATTCAAAAATGTGTTTATATTAATTTTAAATTACCTTCATACATATCGCTTATTTACTAAAATAACGTCATAACTGAAAAAATGAAATTTTGGAGTTAATGATACAGAATTGTCCACTATGCATGCTTTATACTGTGTAAAAAATTCATGCAAATGGCGTGTAAACTTACCTCTTTATAAAATAAAACTTTTTAATATTTCCGCTCAGTTGTATGTAAATTGAAAACTTTGAGCTCATTTTCTGCAAAACTAGTTTTTTTGAGTTATGACGTTCTTTTAGTAAATGAGCGATATGTATATGTGGTGTTTTAAGTGCTTTTATTAATTAATAAGTACAGGTTTGCAGTAGTGATGGGAAACTTTCAACAATATCGATAGTAAACAAGTATCGAAAAAATCAATAGCAAAGTAAACTAACGATAACGATAAGTATAAGTATAAAATGCGATTTAAATAAAATTAAATCGCGACAGTTTGTTAACACGATTAGTTTTTTTCAAATTTTCTTTTAAATATGTTTCTCCTACCGAATCAGCTATAATTTTTGTGTTTGTGCAGAGGTGTACATGATAGGCGAAGTCGCCTTAAACCAAATACAGTCAAGAACAATTTCTTTTTTTTAAACATATTTGAGCATGAATAATATTTTTGTTTATTTAATCTTTAATAAAATTTACTTTTAGTTGCTTCTTATGTTTTAAGTTATTGATTTAAAATGTTTTTAAATCGATAGTTATATCGATACTATCGGTTTTTAATTAAATATTACCGAAAACATCGATTGTAGCCATTATCGATAGTTTGCCATCACTACTTTGCAGCTGAAATTACAAAAAGTGCTAATAACATAGTAAATTAAATAAAGAAAAAGTAAACTTAATAAACTTAAAATATTTGTGACAAAAATTTTCATTTAATTTTCGTTAATTCTTATATTTAAAATAAATAAAAAATGAAATTAAGCGAAAATAAATTCAAAAGTATTAATTTTTTTAAATTAAAAAATTAAATTTTAAGCCTTAAATTAAAAAAAAAACATTTTTTAAGGCTGTTTACTAAACATTTCAATATTGACAGAAGTTTTGCAAAGAAAAACCTATTAAAAATCTTTAGTTTTTAGTTTTCAATTCTAAAGACTTCTAAATGTTGTTCTCTGAGCCTAAACGAAAAAAAACGCTTAGCTTCTGGTGTTTTCTAAAAAAAAATTAACTTTTTTTATTTATGGTTCTTTAAAACCATTAAGAAGGTCAAGCCACAAAGCGGTGGTTTTTTTCTCTTCCCTTTTCCCCTAACAAGCTCTTTTAGCAATAAATAAAATACATTTTTTGTATTTATTTCACTGTCTGACAACAAAAGGAAATATTTTATTTATTTTTTGGCTGGCAATAAAATAAATCTTTTCTATTTGCTAGAGTTTTTTTTATTTATATGTATTTCCTTATTTCTATATTAGACACGTATACACACATATACACATGAGCTGAATGCTTAGGGCTTTAAATACAGATTTTGTTATATGTATGTATGTTTTTTTTGACTGTGTTTTTTTCTAGATGTGGCAGTATTTAAAATTTATTTGATTGTAGATTTTTAAATAAATTTAAGTTTGTAAACAATAGACTTAACAAGCGGAATTAAGCGAAAACAAGAGATGAAAAATAAATTGGTATAAACGCAGACAAACAGATGGTGAAAGGCAGAATCTTTAAATTAAACGATTTTTGTTTATGAATTTAAAAATAATATATTTTCACAATAGCAAAAAAAGTGAGTAGCTGCTTTCAGTTTAAATAAATAAAACTGGCAATATTTAGTGACTAAATATTCCTCCAATTTACCGCTTTATTTTAGTCAGAGTAATGACTTTTAAAAAGCTTTACATATTTGTCCATCTGTTAGATGTTAGCCTTTCCCTAATAACTTCACGCTTAAAAACTTTTTAATAAAAAAATTAAAAATTAATTCGTAATAAAAAACATTTGAAAAAATAAAAAATAAATCTAACTGCCTGGCCCACAAAATGCGAACGATATTTTCTTTCGAATAAATATATTTCAAGCAAAAACTAATTTAAACTTTTTGTTTAAAATATATTTATTCGAAAGAAAATATCGTTCGCATTTTGTGAGCCAGGCAGTAAAAACTTAATTAAAATTTGTTGTAACTCTTTAAAATTGTAAAAAAAAATTATATTAAATAATAAAATTATTAAGCAAATTTTAATAAATAAATTTTATATTTTTATAAATACATAAATTTTTAAACATAATAATTTTATGACTTTTTATTATTCTTTCACTTTTCGTTTCAAATATCTGTTTGAGTTGAAAAAAAATTTTTTTTTGCTTCATCGTTTATAGGCAGCTTCATTAAATTTGCATAGTTTGATCTTGTTTTGTTTGTATATTGCTTGATAAACTCCAGCATGTAAACTTAATATAAAATTTCATTTTATCGATAATCAAAATAAATGTTTGTATATAAATATTTGAAAACATCAGCATATATTTGCATATAAATGTTTGTATTATGTACATATACAAAAGGGTGTGTGTGTATATGTATAACCCTACATATGTATATAGTATAGTAAAGGAGGAAGTTGTTTTTATATGTAATTTTTTTGTTGTTGCTTTTTTTAGTTAAATTTTAAAATTACAATGTCACATTTAAAAAAAAAAATACACATACGGAAAATCTTTATATAAACAAGTTTTAGCCGAAAAAACACTAAAGCGTTACAAAATGAAATAAAAATTCATTGAATATATATTTTTTCGTTTCAAAACAGTGTCATCGTTTGGGAAATATACCCCATCTGTGTCCTATTTGTATGTGGAAAACATAATGACGACCACAATGTTATGCTGATTAAAATGAAAGCTGTCCAGCTTAATCAGCTAAGTTATAGAATAAATTTGTTGTTATTATTTTTTAACTACTTCAACGAATTTAAACAATTTTGAACGATTTGGGGCAAAAAAAAATCGGTAAAAAAATGAGAAACATAGATTGCAACTTCCTTTTAAAAATTCTACTAAAAAATCTTTGCCATGCATATTACTAACACAACTGCTGATCGATCGATTTGTTGTAAAGAGTATTTACCTTTTTTTTTGCTCTAAAATAAAAATAGCTGCACAAATGAAAATTTTTGGATAAAAATCAGTGAAATTCGTTTTCTAGTTTGAGTTTAAATATTGAAAAACCTAAAGTAGTTAGAAAATAGTGACTATGAAGTCACTTATTTTCAAAGTGTTTAATTTTATTTGCCGAAAGAATTTTAATTTAGTTAAATATGTATATTTATGTATATACCTAAGTTGGTTTAGTTATTTGCCTCTTATACAAGTATATGAAAATAGACAACAAAATTGATTTGAAGGATTGTTTTATATATTGTGAAAAAGATTTTCTATGCAACTTTTAATCGACTTAGTTTTGAAAAAAAAAAAACTAATTATATGGGTTAAATAGTTATTTATTATTTTTAAAATTGTAAGGACAAGTTATACATTGGTCATACATAGAATCGATTTAGTTAAGAAACTTAAAGTTACATTTGCTTAAGAATAATGAATAAGTATTTGATACCAAACTAATTTTATATTTTCCATCCCTGATACATTT